>JAHNEJ010001050.1:0-58764 GCA_022559845.1 Amorphophallus konjac
TCTCATTGATGCTTTTGAAAGCCGTGTGCTCCTTGGATTTGTGGAGAGCAAGTAAGTTATTTGACCATTCCTTGAGGTTTACTTTGTGAATAGCTACTAGATTATCAACAGCATTGGTAAGCTGGTAAAAAAATCATAGTCAATGTCATGATTGCTTTAGAAAAAAGGGCATTTTACAGATACTCATAGCTTTTGCAGTATTTTTCCATGGATAGAAATGAATTTCTCCATCTGATGTCCTTAGAAACACCGGGTTGCATATGTAAATTAAATAATGATTGTTCTACATCACATTTCACTTGTTTCCTTGGATTTTGTTGTCTTTTTTTTGTAGGTCCATTACTTTATTACATCAGTTTCTCAATTCAATCAAACGGGGATCTTCAAAAGAGGCTGCTCTAGCTGCTCGTGCTATTGGTCAGTTGTTTACCATTCAAAGCAGCATATATCTTCCTTATTTCCTACTTAGTTGCATAGACTTTACAGTTCTGTTTGTTCCTTTGAAGGTTTACTAGCCATAACTGTTGGCTGCGGGAGCATTGCGCATGAAATACTTGAGGAATCCATTCCACACCTTTACCAAGCCCTCACGACTGGTGCTGATTCGCTCAAGAAGTCATCTGTATGTGATGTCTTGCTTCTCTATCAAACCTTAGGTTGAACTGACTTCATTATTTTGCATGTATTTTTTATGGTCTACCATCATCTGAACTTATAGGTTTTGGATTGCTTGGCTGTCACATCTTTTGTTGGTGGCCAAGATGGAGAGGAAAAGGAGAAAGCAATGAAAATTATCTGGGAACTTGTTCATCCAAAATCTGGTTCTAATGTATGTGACTTATTTTTTTCTTTTTAAATTTATGTGTGAATGCACTGATGCAGTACATGTAGACATCTTCAGTTCTCAGTCATAATTCATAATCATTTGTCTTTTTCCTTTTCTGTTGGGTTCACTTCAGTTATAAACTTATGCTATCTTCTTTGGTTTTCAAGGTCACACTTTCCAAGCCTACTCCTGTGGTGTTGGCATCAGCCATATGTGCTTGGTCATTGATACTATCTACTCTTAATCCATGGAGTTTAAAAACATATAATTGGCAGGAGTAAGTTGAATATCTTTAATCTATCCATATATCTTTTCTTATTTGTATGACAGCTTATTCTCCTGTCAACTATCTCAGGTCAATATCATTTCTTTCTACGTTACTGGACAAGGATGATCGTACTGTCCGCATTGCTGCTGGGGAAGCAATTGCCCTTATTTTTGGCATAGCAAGGCTAGACAAGTTTTCTAGGGAAGAAAATAGCTACAATGAGGACTTAGATGGTGAGGGAGCTAAGCCGCCCTGTGGAAAATTTTCATATGTAGCAGCACTCAAGGGAAAGATCTTGAATCAAGCAAAAAACCTCTCTATGGAGGCTGGTGGAAAAGGCTCAGCTAAGAATGATCTGGGCAATCAGCGGAGTACGTTTCAAGATATTTTGGCCCTTATAGAGGTATTTTTTTCCCTTCTTTCTTTCTCTTCCATTTGTCCCAAATATTTTTATGGTTTTCAACTTTTCATAATATTCACATGAAGTGTATCTGAATGCAGACGGGCACGTCTCCTGCACGCCCTGTCAAGATTTTGAAAAACTGTGACCCTCTGATAGTATCAACATGGACCCAAATGATGCAGGTGTTAATTTTCTTCAGCATCTGGAATATTGGTTTCCCAAGTTTCTCATTGTGTTACTTGACAATTGACATGTTTTCTTGACAGTTAAACTTTCTAAGGCGTTTCCTCGGCCGTGGTTTTCTAAGACACATGCAGGTACCTATCTCTACTGAAGTTTTGCGTTCTCAGTATTCTGTGTATCAGATAGGTCACTCTACTGGTGCGTCAATGATTTATAGGTTTTCATTTTTCTGCCTTGGGTTCACTTTGCTCAATAACAGAATTCTGTGGTGGTTGTTTGCCCAGGATAACGAGCTGCTTCATGATGTTTTTGGGTTCACTCCAAGAAAAAGGGAAACTTTTTCAGTCAAGGAAAAGGTCAGTTCCCAAATTGGTAGATCTGGATCCTGTATTTAGTACATTTCGGTATTCATTATTGGGGCTTAACCTGGACTACAATCTTAGAATACCTTGGTGCTATTTTAAGATTTAGGGGGACTATACTTGTGTTTTCTAAGCAGTCTATCTCCATATATCTTCTTTTCAAAAAAGTCATCAGTCATCACCTTTTCTGTGTTAGTAGATTGCATATAATAGTACTTACGGAATTATTACAGCTCTATGGAGTATGGAAACCAGTTAGTGGCGGAGCCAGAAATATTTGAAAGGGGGGGGCAAAATATAATTAATATAATAAAAATTATTTATTTTCATTCAAATAGAAGATATTTTACAAGTGAGTTGTCCACGACGGGTTTTCATATTCTGAAAGCGTTACATTATTGTCTCATTGTCAATACTCTCGAATGCCACCTTCTCAAGATTTGTCACAAAATTATCATTCATCTATTGATCACCACAAAAATTACTTCAGCTTCAAAATCAGGTGCAGTGTTTCCGACGAGTGGGAGTTGACTTTGTATTATATACTCGAGATAATGAATCACAAACATGAACAACTGAGAGGGAGAACCAAGTTAAGCTATTGAGACATGCAAAATCCCCGTAATTGAAAATACACGAAACAAGAATTAAAAAGAAAGACAAAATCAAAGTCCTGAATGAAATGTCTTTCCCAGGTAAAATCCCATGGTAAAGCCCTACGATTCCAGCAAAAGTCACCAAATAGATAACAAGAGAACTGAGCAAGGGAGAAAATTCACCGTATTGACATAGAAGCTCCTCAGAGTGGAGTGGGGTGTGGGGGGGGGGGGCGGATGTGCGGATCGGAGAGACCTTCTACAAGTATGCAAATCAACCTTGTGCACAGCCCGATAGTCTTTTTTTATTTATGCTCAACCATCAAAAAATAACCCTACATAGCTACAGACAAAGTTTCTCGGCCGGCAGCCGCAATACCTTTTTACGGTTCTACTGTGATGCTTTTATCGTCTTTGTCTCTTTTAGGTTTCTATCTTACAAAAGAAAATCTCCATCGTCGATTTACGGTTAAATAATCAACCAATGAATGTGAGTGATAAATATCCACCATCAGTAGATATTTTAACTTAATCGTAAAACCTAGATATTCACCATCGATAGACATCTAATAGGCCCAAAAAAACCAACAGGGGGTGAGGGGCAAATGCAAAGAGAGAGAGAAAGATTTACCCAAGTCAAGGGGGGGCAATTGCCCCCCCTTGACCCCCCTGGCTAAACCAGTCGTGGCAGATTTGTTTCGGGGATAGGAATTTTACTTCCCTTATGTCATTTGTTTAGAGGGGCATGAAATTATTGAGGGACCAATTATCAAAAGGCAGCTGCATTTCTTGTAGTGCGTCTTTTTTTTCTTTCTGGGAATTGGGAATTGAGGCTATTGCTCATGCTAACACTGTTTCCTTTCGCAGAGGTTGTTTTTGTCTCCAAACTCTATAATCAACAAAGAAAGGACAGAGTTTATGAGCAAGCGCCGTGCATGGACTCAGGTATGGCATTCTTGCATCAATATGATGATGTGCACGTTATTGTTCCCCTTACCATGTTCTGCACAAATCTTGTTTATTTCTCTTCTTGTTTCTGATGGCCATGAAGTTGAAATATGTGGGTTCTCTGGTATGCCATTAGTTTGCATATTTGTTGAACACAAGAAATGGCATGCTGTCTATATTCTTTCCATATTAAATTGCACGAGGATATAATGTGTGTATCATTTAGTTGGATTTTGAGAGAGCCAGTTTCATGTCCGAAGTTTGAAGAGTTTCTCAGTTGGACTGTCTTTAAGGGGCTAAGTCGCACATGGCTAAAATTTGGGATTATTTCTGAAAGTGCTCAGATTTTCTGATAACTAGCATTCAGGAAAATATCTGTTCTTTGAAAGAGATCTTTGAACCTAAACTTCGCGCACCAACGGCCCCCAAGCCAATAAAGGGACACTATGACCCTTATATTACAAGGCATCGGGCAGATCCTCTTTCCCAGGCACACTGCTGTCCACCCTTTTTAGGTCCAGAAGATCTCTTTCCAATTCTCTGAGCTTAATTGTCACCCACTTTGATGTTGATGCATATAAACTTCTATAGTTCTATTTGCAACTGATCATTGGAGAAGGCTGTTTATGTCCAAGTAGTCACTTTCCATGACATTCCACAATGGAGTTCATGGATTCCAGACATCCAGTGACCGTACAAGTTTTGCAACTGTGTGGATTAATGTGCGGGACCTGCTGCTGGGCTAATTTTGCTGAAACCTCTGGTGATGCCCGTTTGTTTTGCAGGAGTGGAAGCAGGGACATTTCAGGGTGGGGTTCGAAGATGCTTGATACGTTTTAAGAACGATTGGCTTCAACTGCTTGTTCCCTATGTCACTCACCCCCCCCCCCAACCAACCTAAATCCAAATATTTGATGAAACCTTCCCAATCGCCTGAGATCGTCCCCTTCACAGACTTTGGCTGGTGTAAATTTTTTTCCCTCTCAATGAGAGAATTTAAGCGCATGACTTGCGACATAAACTGACAAATCAAGTGACAATGTTGTCTATTACAATTTACAATTGAGTGATATTCTTGCAATAGGAAGTTGTGACTTTGATTGGCTCATTGCCGGTAATGGAAGGGAGTCCAGTATCAAAGTTGTTCAATAAGAGAAGCAGGTGAATTTTCTTTGTAGCTTACTGCAAACGCTAAGTGTACCTGTGAGAGATTGAGTTCCATATTTCATTGTTACAAGAAATAGTCTGCCTTTATTGCACGGCAGCACGGACAAGCAGGGTTTGTCGTGTCGGTGTAACGTGGACCAAATCGGACGTATTCCATCATACCGAACCCCTACTGAGATGGTTGAATCGGCCCAGCTCAGGTCTGAGATGGGTGAATCGGCCCAACTCAGCTTTGAGTCGGCCTGAGTCAATCCGTGATGGTCAAAGTCAGATCTACTTGTGTGTCGCACAATGGCTGGACCGAGTTGACCCAGATCATCGGTCCGATAAACCTTGTGCACAAATGTGCGTATTTAATTTGATTCGACCGGACACTTGCCTCGTAATCGAGTGTGAATATTGCAAAAGTCCCCCTCCGCCTAAGCTTTTGTAATCTAGCCAGATCAAATTACGTAATTTGGTATAATTTAGATCGAATCAAAACCTTTCCTATGCCACAATCCAATTATTTCGAAAGCACACACCGTCTTAAAAGTCATTTACATAAGCCATATTTATTTTGCTTTCGATAAAAAGTAAATTATTTCTCAAATTGGAGCAAAAAATGAGATATTAGGAAATATCTTAGCTATATGCCCATTTCAACACTCCCGTGTTAGGAGTAGAAGTCAAAGAGGAATTTCCAACTAAAACAACGGACATTGAGGTTAACTTGTAACTAGACAAAGCAAGAAGACGTGTCCCTTCACGCGCCAGGGTAGACACGACCCACCCCATCCGTAATTATTATTATTATTTAACTCTTTCAGTTTTGTAAAGAAATGTGAAAAGGTGAGGAGTCATTTTTGAGATTCCGTCACATCCATTATCTTATATTAATCCTGGAGGTGTGAGCAATTACTGGACCCATGAGAAGCTAGGACGCTTGGCTTCCTGCTCTCCCATTTCACCATTACCTTTTTCTTTATTTTAATCCCCTTCCTGCTCTCCCATTTCACCATTACCTCTCTCTCTCTCTCTCTCTCTCTCTCTCTCTCTCTCTGCCCCTGCTTAATGCCACTTAAAACACTCCCATTCAAAGCGTGAGAGCCCGGATTTTGTTCCACTACTCCCACCAATCTCACAGGCATGGATAGATTTTTTGAAAGGTGAGTCGTTAAAAAGAAGATTAAAAAAATATATTCCTTCACTTCTCACTTCCCATGATTGGGTGGGTTTGGTTCGGGTCATCACAAGCGACTTACAAAGAAAAAATTAAGAGTCACTTTGATAAAGGAGAAAGTCTGATTAAGATAAGTTAATTGAGATAGGATGAGCTGTTCTTGATTGACTCTTTTTTTTCTTAATTAGAGTCGATTATTAGGGATAAAATTGAGTTTTATGAATCTATGAAAAGGGATGGAATAAGTCACCCAAATTGGGTTAGGGGTGGGTCACCCGGAATGACGTACCCGCCCATGACCCACTTCAAAAATAAAATGGGCTTAAGAGATTAGATTATACGTGATCGATTCCAAAAGGATCATCGTCTCAATTCTAAATTAAGTCACTTGATTATAGTTAGTTTATAATATTTAACGGCCATGCAAACCTGCTCCCCCAGTCTGATGCATGCGTGGCGCATGCATGCACACACATGCATGCCATGCATGTTCTCTCTTGGTTTGATTACTTGTTTGTGCAGCTATACGTACCGGCAGGAAGACACATGAACAAATTAAGTATGCGTACATACGTGCTGCACCCTGCTGCTGTCGCATGCGTTCGTTCGTGATCATCCCCAAGGTGAAGCAGATCGAGGAGCGCGCGCAGCAGCTGGAGAAGGGCCCGGCTGCTCGCCGTCGACGACAATAAACGTGGTGGTCGACGTCTTCCACCTCGCCCAGCTCTGCGACGCCCAGCGCCTGTGCCTCGTCTGCCGCCGCTTCTCATCCTCAAAACACGACTTCAAAGCTAGCGGTGTCGGCAACCGATACGGATCGATGTATGGGAAGCTCCATGCAGCAGAACAACCCCGATCGAGCTGGAATTATTGGCGATCGTCAACGAGGTGTATCCTCTCAAGCCAAGCTGGTGTTCTCCTCGATCCAGTAGGGATCGTCTTTGCGGGCTAGCTCCTTGATCTTTTGCAAATATGATACTGATCATAATTTTCTGATGACATTGACGATGGGAAATCTAACGTAGTGGTACTCAGATCTACGCGGAGTGGCCATGCATTTAACTTCTTTGACAAACTTACTTCCTGGTTAAATTAGTTAGTAGTTTTATTATCAGGTCTGTCCTTTTATCCTTGCTGATCATGATCCTTTTTTTTTTGGTTCTGTAAAAAGACGAGACTTTACCTCCATTTAAGAGGCAATACCATGGTAATAGGTCATGCACCACAAGAATATATACAAATATAAAATGGTTGCACAAAACTTGCCAACGGCGTGTAGGGAATGGTAGGTTTACTATTGTGAATTGATGAGATCAGTGTCAAAAGAATCTTTCACGTTTCTACCGGGCTCTGACATACCTTTACGTACATGGATATCTAGTCTAGTTGCCTTCGAGGGAGAGCTAGTGTTAGTAACAAATTCTCATCTACCAAGCACAAGATTTATTGACATTCTTCTGCAGTTGATCACCAATCGTCATTCATAAGTTTGGGTACTTTTTTACCATTTGAGAATGTGTTCTTTTATTTTTTAAGTCATCTGCATGCTTCCTTAACCCCTAGTTTTCTTGTTCTTTTTTTTTTTCAAACTCTGCAGAGGAGGCAGGAAAGAGTGAAGAAGCGGGAGGAGAGGAAGATTTACCTGTTGCTGCATCGAGTGACGGAAGCCCCAGTACCAATCTGCAGAGATGGCTGCACAGGAGTTGGGCCTCGCAACAGGGCATTGACAGCAAACTGGGGACCCTGCAGGTAGTCAGGCCTGCATGGGGTTCGAATTGCTGCCTCCTCCGCCACTTCGCCGGGTGCCCTGCCCGAGCCTCAGGTACTTGCAGGCATTGCAGGAGAATGAGGCAGCTGTTTCAATTCCATGACCGCCTGTGCAGCACTGCAGAAGCTTGCAAGGTTCCCCTTGTGCAGGTACTAACCGTTGCCAATCTGTTTAAACAAGGTGATGATGTGGTGGGCTTTCCTGTGGCTTACAATTCTTCTGGCCATTTTACTGCAGGATGCAGCATCAGAACAAGAGAGATGGCATGAGGTGGACGTTGCTGGTGGCCAAAGTCATGGAAGAAAGGGACTTCTGACCTGGGTCACATACCATGTCATCTAAGCTTTGCCCATTTGCCACCTCGGGGCGTAGGTCTTGAGCATTCGGCGCTCTGGCTGCAGTTGATGATGTGCAAACATCTTTCCGGCACTTCACTGATTGCCCTCTTGTTTGTGGCAGTTGTACTCTCCGAAAGGAAGCTACCCTTTGTTTGTGTACTCAGAATCCTGAACTCTCACAGGCGAACTCTATTGGTTGCTCTCATAATCCCCACTTCAGCGGTCATCAGTTGAAAATTTGAAACACAGCAAAATTTAATGTCAAGATATGTGCATGTGCTTTACGTTGCCTGAGCACAGACAAAGCCATTACGGGCCTACGTTTGAAATCCAAGAAATGAAAGCATTTAAGAACAAGTAACCGCTACCCATTCACAGAATTCAGAAAAGCAGAGAAGGCCTGACAAGTTTCAAATAAAAGGGCTCATTTGGGCATGTATGTATACGTGAAATGAAAAGCTAGAGTTTCTTCCCCTTTCCACCCTATGTTCGCTTCTTGTTGGTCCACCATGGTCACAACACATCCGGATTTAGCTGACATCCTACCTCACCCGACAAGGGAATACACACAATAGAGAAAAAGAAATAAAAAAGGGGGCGTAGTGGCTTGCAATTTCTATTGATAAGCAGAGACGCAGTTCCCGATTGCCATAGTATGCAAGGATTGAAATAACACAGAGAAATGACAAACAGAAGATAACAATCAATTCAGTTCGACTAATAATCACATCATCTCGCGTTTGCAATGTACCAAAGCCCGCCTCGGAATTTGATTTTGGAATCCAATGCGGCAGCAAAGTTTTCCAAGCTTGTTTGCCCGTTCCCGTGCATCATTGATCCAACTGGAGGAAAGAGTGTTTCTTTGAACTGAAAAGACAATGGATCAATAGCTGTCAGACACACAGCAGGACCCATAATATTTCCTTTCCACGGATGTATAATCAGATGCCAATCAACCATTTTTTACAATCGTCCTAGTCATGAATGCGGTGATACAAAAGGGTTGCCGACTAAAGATTCTGGCAGCAGCAACTGCAGGAAAAGGGAAAAAAAGAGAGAGAGAAAAGGAAAATCACGCGTATATATCACATTTTCCTGCCGAACAACTCAAAAAGGCCCAGAAGGCGTTTAACTAGTGGTCAATCCAGCAAAAGCCTTCCTTATTGCTCGATCTTTCCTGTGATGCTTGCTCCCCCCTCCTCTTCTCCCTCTACCTCGAGAATTCATATGCCCTTGGCCAGCATTATCTGCAGCATCATTGTCCTCATTGACCTGTTCTTCTGCATCCATCAACTTTTTAACAGCTCCAGAAGGAAGGTTACCACCACGTCCAAGGCCATATATAGTCTCTTTCTGGACCTGCCTAACTAGCTCAGCCTCCTCAGAACTGTGTACGGCGACTGAACCAGAAATCTTGTAACCATAGTTCTTCCCATCTTTAACATAATACTGAGGCTGCTTCTGTGATCTCCATCTTGAAGAACCTTTTGAGCCCTCTGCCTCCGAGCTTGAAGATTTCCCTGGCAAAGAGCTGATCTTATCAGCTGAAATCTCTGCTGCTTCAAATCCTGATTCCACCACACTCAGACCAAGCTCATCAAATGAATCATCATACTCATCTTCATATTGTGCTTCAAGAACAGCAGCCCTCACTGAATCTTTAGCTGATTTTGAGTCAAGAACTTCACTATCAGGCAGTTCATCGGCAGTTTTTCTTGTGTATCGCCCATGTGACAGTAATGGATCAGATGGAGGGTGGATGTTGTCTCTTCTGTACACTGAATGAGCTGCTGCTGATGGCTGAATGAGCACTTGAGATTCTGATTCCACCAGCACCTCTTTCCCTTTAGCATTTCTGCTCGGTAATGTTGACCCTAATTCTGCTTTCCCTTTGTCCTTCCTGCTGAGTGATGCTAACTTGCGTGGTGGGACCTGCTGCAGGGACGTGTCTAGGGACAATAAATCTTCATGAAGGGTTCCATCTAATATTCTCTGAATTACTTCTTCTGGGTTGTGATCATAAACTTCAAGACATGCTGCAAGGAATCCATTCCCATAATCAGGGAGTAGATCCTTTATCTGACTGATCTTTGACTCCATAATCACACTGTCTTCATCTTTCTGTACTGTCTCACCCACTGATGAAACAGGCAGCTTTGCCTCTTTCTTCCATGCCTCCTGAGGAGGTAGAGTTGCGAGGCCAGTTAAATAGTGAAACTGGTCATTGTCCATGTAAATCCATCCTGTATGCCAAAAGCAAAATTAGCATCTCAGTATTTTGGTTGAATATCTACAAAGAATTGACAGTGACTAGCATGATCATTCAATTTCTTTTCCTAGAGGAAAAAATAAACAATAAATTTGCAGACCCCATGAGAAACCACTGATTTTATATCACCTAAAATCGAAGAGGATTCATGAACCCATTCCCCCCCAAAAATGCATACTAACATGGAAACAAACAAAAGAGCATATGATCCTTAACAAAATTTTGATGTAGAAAGTGGTTGCACAAAAACATAGCAAAATGTTTAAAACAATCTTGGTACTTGATAAGTAATTGCAGAACTGGAACCATTGGGGGGTGGTTATGGTTGTGGTTCCAGATCAGACCGGGAATGGGCACGTTCCACTGTCTGAAGACTAAGAAACATGTCAAATCAACTCTAAGACTTACATTGTGTACAATAACTTATTTATATCCTTCAAAATAAATCAAAACAGTGAAATAAATACTTTAATCATAAAGATCACCCAATCACCCTTTCTTGCTTTAAAATCTTCTTTCCTTGCTTTATGTCCAATTTTCCCCATTTTCTACTCTTTTTCCAAGTTTTTCTCTTTTTTAAAAAAAACCGCTATTTCATTCATTCTTCTTCTTCTTTGAAACGACCAGTATGTACGATCCAGGAACCGGCAGAACTGGACCAGTGCCCATCAATCATGATCTGGGTTCAGGTTGGTCCGGTTCAGACCAGCTGGTTCTGCAATTCATAAATGAATGCTACCATTCGCTTAGTGAAACAATGGGTGCCCAATCATAACTTGAATCCATGTGCAAGAAATTAAAAACAATATGAGCAACTTTATTGGGAGGAAAAATGCTTGCGAAAGTAAAGAGGGAGAAGTGGAGGGATTAGTACCTTAATGAAAGTTAAATGGTGAATTCAAAGAAAATCCAACTTCGGGGGAAGACTTCTAAGACGTTAGAACTTACTGTAGATCAGAGAGAGAGAAAGAACAGAGGATGAGAAGAGAAACAAAGGTGGAAGAGACTACGGCCTGGACTCCTGACTTGGAGAGAAAGCCGCAGACCTCGCCCCCCTTTTATATTAATAGGGCAAACACCAAAAATAACTACACGACCACTTTACCCATGTAACATATAAAACACATAGGGACAAGTAAATAGAAGGAAAAAGACATGTAAAGAAAATAATGCCATTTCTGCTAGGGGCACAAGTTACTACAGTAACTTACGAAGGTGACTTGTGGGTTGGGAACCCTAAACCCACTAATCCTATTTCTCTGATCTGGAAGCAAATCCCTTGAAATACTGATTTCTTCAGCTGCATATCAGAGACTCAACTGGGTAATGGGCAGCTAACTCTGCTGTGGCAAGATCCCTGGTAGGAACAGAGACCATCAAAGGAGACTTTCCAAATCTAAACGAGGTCAAGTGTTCTGGAAACCAGAAGATCAGCAAACTGTGGAGACAATCATGAAAGGATCAAATTGGAACTAGAGATTTGTAGAAATCTGCATGAAATGAAGTCAGCAGAACTCCTACAAAATCATTTCTATCCTTCAGAAGTTTAACACAATGACAAGATGGAGATGGTATATGGTGGTAACTTTGCAGTTAACTCAGGTCTAAGAGCTCTCTTGGAGGGTGAAATAAAAATGAAGTGGAAGAGCAAGTATGGTATAAGAATGCCCACAAAAATCAGACATTTACATGGAAACTTGCTCGGAAAAGAATTACAAATTGTGAAAGGTTGAGTGGTGTATAGTGTGATATGAGAAAAACCTGAAATTGATGCTTCAAGGAGAGCATGACCATATCTTTTTAAGTGTGATATTGTGGAGATTGTCTGGAAAATATTCTTCAAAGCCGTAGAAGCTTCATGGACCAGGAAACCAGACATTTCAAACTACCGGCAGAATGAGAAGAGCCTAACCAACTGAAGGGAAGGAAAACTGGATTGTGGGCTGGGCTTCTCAGCTGTACTATGGGCATTTTGGAAATAGAGATATGACAGGATTTTCTGGGATTTCAGAAACCCAGTTGAATTTGTCAAGGGCTGTGTTCATTTCCTACATGAATTGAATTTCTGTATTTCTAGTAGCAGGAGTAGAGACTCATGTTTACTATGAAAAATGAAAAAATGAAGAAGAATTACCATGTAACTGGGGTTAGCATGGAAGGGCAGAATGTAAGGGTTTTGAGGGGCAGTTCTACAACCTTTGCGGAAACCTTACCTTATTTAAGTGTTTTGAAGCAAGATTCCAAAGAAGCTTAACACCAGAGGGGGATGAAATATCCTATTCGCAAGAAATTAAAGTGAAGCTGTAAAAACAGCTTTATGGAACCCCGTTCAAAGATAAAGAAAAGGCAAGGAGATGAAAAACACAGAACTTGAAAAAAGAACACTAGAAAGATTGCCTTGGTGCAGAAATTTATATCGTAGGACACAAAAATGTCCATCATCAGAATGTTAAACATTTGGCTCCCCCATGAAGCTGAAAGCATTAACAAGAGTAAAGAAAATTCTACTATTTCTACGTCCCTTTTTCTTGTTTCTTAAATGTTTCCAGGCTTGCTTGAAATAGGATAAATTGGGCTAAGTGATAATGTGTTCCTTCCCCTTCATGTCAAATCACAACCAGTGAAGTGGGCTCAAATCTAAATTAGAACAGCTGATGCCATCTATTTTTTGACTCAAGTACCAGACCAGGTTCATTTTAAAATGAAAATCAATTGGGCTTGGCAACTTTATATTGCTTGGCATCTTTGTACATGACTCGGATTTGGGCCTGAGGAGAACAAAGAAAGCTATTCAGACTGAGATTTTGGGCTTGGTCATGGGTCTAAGCATGGTACTAAAAACCGGCTGCACTGGACCGGAACCAGCCAGAATCAGTCCAGTTCCAGGAGGGAAGAACCTGGCTGGAACTGGCAGAATCGCCTTGGAACTAGAATCAAAGATGGAACTGGCCCCAACTGGTTCCCTCAAAACAGTTTTTAAAACCTTGGATCAATGTTGTTTTCCTTGAGGCATTCAGCTTCCAAAGAAATTATGAAACAAGATCTCTTTTTCATGCTACTTTTTCCCCCCCAAGAACAAAGGCGGACAACTGTGGTTTTGCCTTCCTAGTTGTAGGAAAACAGGGGCTGTTATGTAATTCAGTAGTTTTATTGGGTTTTTTTGTAATTTTTCCCTTCTTTCTTAGTCACCTTCTCATGGGATGGCACATTTGTAATTTATTGAGGACTTAATATGAAAGAGATGGCAAACCACCCAAGGTGGTGTTCACGACCTCTCCTCTCTCTCTCCTTCCATTGGCCCCTCTTTCTCTCTGTTCTAGCATGCTATCAGAGCAGACTGGCCATGGGGAATACCTAGGAACACCTCAGAATACCTCCTTCTAAGGGGTTCTTCTTGCTAGCGCAAGGTTGAACTCCCTTCTTCTCTCTTTTTCTTGACCTACACAGGCCACAAAAACCCAGACAGGGCGGCCGGTGCAGAGGGTTGATAAGACCCTTTATTCTTGCAGATTCTTCTGTAGATCAAGGTGGCATCTTCAGCAGGCCAAGCCTACTGCTCCTGCCCTGGTCGAGGCTGCAGCGGGCAAGTCTGGCCCATCCTTTTGCAGCCAGGACTACTGCTGCTTTTGCCAGGGATCTCTCCCAAGCCTGGTGCTCCCTTTAATCCCGCCGGCCGCTGGAGGCTTCTGCTAGGGCTGCTGCTGTCTTCTTCTGCGGATTTCTCTCCCTTTGCAGACCTTCAGGTGGTCACTGCTCACCTTCCAAGCCGCTGCAATTCCTCTGTTGTTCAAGAGATCTGCTGGTATACGTGGTTGGTTGCTGCACTCCTTGCTGTCCAGACCAGCGGAAGGCTCTGTTCTGAAGGGAAATACCGCTTTAGGGTTCCTCCAGGGCAGCACGAAGGCGCCACCTCTTTAGACCAAAACCCCATCAGAGGCCCCTTTTTTTGCATCGCACCCCCCCCTCTCCTTACTGCAATTGCACTCTGTTTTCTGTGACCAGCGGTCATAATCAAGTGTGGTGGCGATTTTTCTACTCTCCGCCATGGCAGATACTACTCCTATAGCATCAAAGATGTTTTCTCCCATGGTCCACCCTGTGTCACTAGGATCTACTGGCCAGACCACACTACAGATCACATCAGAGAAACTGACAGAGCGGAACTATCCTACTGTTGAACTCTATATCATCGGTTATGATAAATTAGGTTTTTTAACAGGCACTCAGAAAATGCTGGGTCCTTTAGACCTTCTCTTCCCTGTCTGGAGGCGGGATAACAATATGGTGATGTCTGGATTGCTAAAGTCCGCCATCCCTGGAATTCGACTGACAATTTTGCACAAGTCTACTGCTGCAGATATGTGGAAGACCTTGGCTGATCTTTATGGTCGCAAGAGAAATAAGGTTCGCCTTTATCAATTGAGCCACAGCATTCATGAGTTAAAGCAGGGCTCATTTTCTGTCACTACCTACTTTTGCGCTCATTTTCTGTCACTTTAGACCTTCTTTTCCCTGTCTGGAGGCGGGATAACAATATGGTGATGTCTTGACTACTAAACTCCGTCAGCCCTAGAATTCGACCGACAATTTGCACAAATCTAGTGCTGCAGATATGTGGAAGACCTTGGCTGGTCTTTATGGTCGCAAGAGAAATAAGGCTCTCCTTTATCAAATATCAATTGAGCCACAACGGTCATGAGTTAAAGCAGAGGCCATTTTCTGTCACTTCGCTATGGTTGCTGGGAAAAGTATCAAAAAAAATGCCTGCAAAGTTCATAAAAAATAGGGACAAAAGCCACGGGGTAATGTAGCTGCCACTCAATCTTTTGCTGTCCCTGGTGCCTCTGCTTCAGATAGGTCTTTTACTTCAGCATCACCAGCACTCACCTGCTCAGATGTTGTTGCTCTTCAGCGTCTCGCATAGCTTCAGAGCATTTCTAAGGCATCCACCTCTTCATTGTTGTCAGATATATATGGTGCCGCCTTAAGTGCTATTGCTCAATCCCCTGCAAATTCTTGGGTGATCGACTCTGGTGCTATTTTTTTCTTTTTTTTCTTCGGTAGGTAAGTTTTTTAAAAAAACGGGGAGGGAAAACCGGGTATTGAACACAGGACCTTGCAAAGGGGGAGGGTGTCCACTCCGCCACTGGCGGGGGACTGGTATATCCACTTCTTTTCATTCTTACTCCCTATCGTCAAGTCAAGACAAAGTCACTATTGTTGACGGTACCTGTGTTACTTTTCCGGCAAACGTTCCATTAGACTCTCAAATCGCTTGCCTTTCATCCACACTTCATGTGCCGTCTCTTTCCATTAACTTACTTTCAATGAGTAGTCTTACTAAACAGTTAAACTGTTCTATAACCTTTTTTCTCTATTCATTGTGTGTTTCAGAATCTGATAAGCAAGTAAACGATTGGAATTGACTGTAAAGTAGATGGATTTTACTTCTTTGCACCTGGGGAGACACTTGCTTTCCAATCCTCTACATCTTCACATGTGGACAAACAAACTCAAGAAATTATTTTATGGCATTCTAGATTAGGACATCTATCTTTTCGTTCATTGAGAGTCCTATTTCCTTCTCTTTTTGAGTCAGTTGATGTTTCGTGTCTTTCATGCCAAACTTGTCAGTTGGCAAAAAATTGTAGAACTCAATTTCCTTCTTCATAAATAAAAGTTCCACTCCCTTTGAGCTTGTTCATTCTAAAGTTTGAGGGCCTTCCCATGTTCCTTCTTTAGATGGTTACATATACTTTGTTACATTTATTGATGATTTCTCTCATTGCCCTTAGCTATATTTGTTATGATCCTGAGATGAAGTTCCTCACGTTGTTCAAGTGTTTTGTAACATGGTTCATACTTAGTTTGGCATGGTGAAAATCCTTTGTTCTGAAAACACCCAGGAATACCTTACTACAAGTGTCAATATCTTTCTTGAAGATGAGGGTGTGTTTTACGAGTCCTCTTGTTCATATACTTCACAATAGAATGACATTATTGAACGCAAAAATCGCCATCCACTTGAGACTGCCAGGGTTCTTCCATTTCAACACCATCTGCCCAAATCTTTTTGGGCAAAGACTGTTCTTACTGCCAACTACATCATCAACTGGATACCATCCAAAGGCTTAGGGAATCGCTGTCCTTTTGCTCTTCTTTATCCAAACAAGCCCTTGTTTCCTCTCTTACCTTGGGTTTTTTATTGTCTTTGCTTCATTCATACTCTTGGTCCAGGTAGCTCCAAGTTTGATCCACGAGCCATTCATGGTGTTTTTCTTGGTTACTCTTCTACTCAGAAGGGCTACAAGTGCTATAACCGTGCCTCTCGTCAATCCATTGTTGAGAAGGATGTTACTTTCTTTGAGTCTGAGTCTTATTTTTCTCCCCGGACTCGGCCTCAAGGGGAGAATTCTAGCATCCTACCTTCTTCCTCTTCCTCTTCCTCTTCCTCTTCTTCCGTTACTCCCTTGTTGCCTGTACCCCCACCTGTACCTCCTCTTTTTAAGCCCTGCCACAGATGAGATCTCCTAGTGTTCATATTCCCACAATAATGACTGGTGCAGAGAGTGTTGAGAAGCAGAAGCAAATTATTACTTAAAGGCGAAAGACGTTCAAAGACAAATCCTCTACTGATCAGCCAACTCTAGAAGGTGTTAATTTTTCGAGTCCTCCAATTCTTGATGACTTGAATCTTCCCATTACTGTCAGGAAGGGTGTTTGGGACTACACAAAACATTACATCACCAATTTTGTTATCTATTCTCATATTTCTCCTCAATATCTCTTTATCATCCTTTGCTTGTGTTCCTACTACCTATTCTGAAGCTAAGCAAGATCCGAAATAGCAACGTGCAATGGATGAAGAGTTGAGTGATCTAAATAAAAATGACACTTGGGTCCTAGTTGATCTTCTAGAATGCAGAAATCCAGTTGAATCAAAATGGGAGATCATCAAGCGAGCATGGAATGTCCAAAGGTTCGAAAGGACCACCATGACTAGGTTGGTGGGCAAAATGAAGCATGTGGCGCAAGCTCTCAAGATATGAGGCGCAGAGAAAACACTTCCTGAAAGAGATAAAGATAGGATTCTTCAGTAGATCGAGAGCTTGGACTTGTTGGAGGAGGCTAAGCTACTGAATAACACAAACAGCAGGCATAAGGATAATCGTATGACAGAATTTTAGAAGATCCTCACAAGAGAAGAGATTTATTGGAAACAAAGGTCGAGAGAGAGATGGATTAAATAAGGAGACAAGAATACTGCATACTTTCAACGCATTGCCTCGAGAAGAAGAAGGGTTAACTCTATCACTTGTATAGCAATGGGTGACCATTCTTTCTTTTGGAAGGAGGAGGACAGGCGAGGGACTTCTACTCCAGGCTCTTTGCAAAGGATGACTTCAACAAACCGAAGATTGCCTTGGACCTCCTACCCTACCGTTCTCTTGAGGAGAGGGAAGCCATCTCCCAAAGCTTCTCAGAGGAAGAGGTACACCAGACAGTCTTCTCTCTTGCAAGGGATATAGATCTGGGTCTAGATAGTTTTCTACTTGCCTTATTCCAGAAGTGTTGGTACATCATCAAGGGGCACTTCATGGTAGTGGTGAGGGATAAATAAAACCCTCTTAGTCCTTATCCTTGAAAAACAAAGAGCACAATGCTTTTAGATTTTTAGGCCGATTAGCCTTTTGAATGGAACATATAAGATTATCACCAAGCTTCTAGCAAGAAGACTTGATAGAATCATTGACAAGCTAGCTAACAACTTCCAAGGGGCCTTCATTAGGGGTAAAAATATTCCGGAGAATTTTTTAGTGGCTTATGAATGCCTCTTTGACATGAAGAGTCTGAGGAAGAAAGCATAGATGGCAGTGTCAATTTCGGAGTCGGTTTCGGCCGAGTCCGAAACCGAAACCGAAGCCGTTTCGGTTTCGATCCGAAACTAATTAAATTAATTATTTTTTGCGCACTTTGAGGGTTTTCGTTTCGGCCCGATTTCGGCCGGGAGTATCGGATCGTTTCGGTCTGAAACCGAAACGTTTTGGCCGAAACATTTCGGTTTCGGCCGAAACTGCCATCTATGGAAGAAAGGGGTAGTGTTGAAATTAGACTTCGAGAAAGCATATGACAGGGTCAATTGGCAATGCCTTTTTGATGTTTTGGGGAACATGGGCTTTGAGGAGATGGATTGGATGGATATGGGCATGTATTATATCTGCTACCATTTTAGTCCTACTCAATGGGAAGCCAACTTCGCCATTTCATAGTGGCAGAGGGCTCTGCCAGGGAGACCCTATGTCCTCCCTCCTTTTTGTGCTGGTGGCTCACACATTGAGCAAGATGTTACTAAGAGCGGACGTGGCAATATGTTGGTAGAGGTAGTGGCAATATTACACCTACAGTATACAGACGACACCATTTGTTCCTAGCTAAGGATGAGTCTCAGCTTTATGTGGCCAGGCTGATGCTTGAATTGTTGGAGAAGGCCAACAGTCTTAAGGCCAACTTCAACTAGTCGCTTGGTTGGTGTGAACATGGATGAGAGAGTGCTTCAGAGGGTGGCTTTCATTTTGGGCTGCCATATAGGGGCCTTACCTGTTTCTTACTTAGGCTTCCCACTGTCCCTTGGGACACTACATCGCAGTGAGTGGCAGCCTACGGTGCAGAGGTATGAGTTCAGACTGACAAGATGGAAGGCAAACCTACTCTCCTAGGAGGGAGACTGGTCCTTTGCAAGTCAGTGCGCGACAGCCTACTTATCTATTTTCTCTCCATCTACCAGATTCCCAAGATAGTGGCTAAGAGGATTGAATCTATCCAGGCGAGGTTCTTTTGGCACAGGAGTGGACAGAGGTGTAGGGGCTAGCATGACATCTCCTAGGATAGAGTCGCCAAAATCAAAGAAATGAGAGTGAGAATTAAAAATATCAAAGATTTCAATATGGCCATCTTATGTAAGTGGTTGTAGAAGCTAAGGGCGAGAGAGGAAGGCCTACAGGCGCAAATCATTAGGCAACAATATTATGGCAGAGGGAGAGATTGGGGTATGGCACCAACATCACAACACAACATCTCACCCATCTGGCAAGGTATCTTGACATGCAGGGACATCATCTCATCCAATGTTCAGGTACGGCTAGGAAGGGGTGTGAAGTGTCTTCTCTAGAAGGACAGATAGTGCGAGGACTTTGCAAAGGAGACATCCTTCCAGAGGCTATTTGTAGTTTCAACAGCACCACTGGCATTAGTCTCAATTTTTTGATCCTCAACTGTCAAGGGGCACATGGACACCGGCATTCAGGAGGAAGCTTAGAGCAAAAGAGATGGAGCAAGTAGAGGACCTCCTAGGCAGCCTCCTTGACTTTGCTCCACACTCGGACAGAGAGGACGAGTTGTGGTGGAGGTGGGAGAAGGAGGTCACTTTCTCAATTAGGTCAGCCTCCTCTTTCATCTCCGATGGACGGGTGTGCCATCGCCTTATCTCACAGATTTGGACTCCCCATAGCCCGCTGAAGGTGAAGGTCCTTATCTGAAGGATCTCCCACGGGAGGCTGCCTTCCTTTTCTACATAATTTAGAAACCAAATGCTGCTTGCGTGGAGAGGAGACCTTGGACCACTTGTTTGTAGGATGCTCCTACATACAAGATGCCTGGGGTGAGCTCGCTAGAAAGACACAGGGCCATTTCAGCCTACCAAGGAGTGTGCAACTTTTGATAGGGAATTAGGGCAAAAGATGGAATATAAAAGGGGATTGACTCACTTGGTGGATTATTCTTCATACTACACTATGGGCCATATAGGGAGAAAGGAACAATAGAACCTTCAGAGAAGAAGCTAGAGCGATGGAGAGTCCGGTTTTCTTCATTTATAAGAGGGTGAGCGCACGGGAGAAGCTCCTTTGTAATGTAAATTCTCACAATTCTTCCCTTTTTGCTTTGTGGGGGGGGGGGGGGGGGGGGAGATAGTGAGGGTCACACCATCTTGGTGTAGACCGTTTGGTTATATAGGGATTTTTTGGGAACATATTGTCTACACTTGTACATCCCTCTTTTACTTTTAATACAATAGTGGTATCACCCACTTCAAAAAAAAAATTATTGAATATAACACAAAGGATGAAGTACAACGGTATAAAGCCAGACTTGTTGCAAAAGATTTATTCAGGCATATGGGATTGATTATTAGGAGACCTTTGCTCTTGTGACAAAGTTGGAAGTTTATCAGGGTGATTCTTTCACTGGTTGTTCAATATTCCTGGCCTCTGTACCAGTTGAATGTTAAATGGTGATTTACAAGATAAAGTATACATGCTACCACCACTTGGAATTGATTTAAGAGGGAAGGTCTGTCATCTAAAGAAAGCACTTTATGGGTTGAAATAGTCACCTAGAGCCTAGTTTGATAGGTTGTACTTTTGCTATGGTTAGATTTGGCTTTAAACAGTCAAATGTTGATCATACTATGTTTGTCAAATGGGCAGGGGGATATGTAACTGTGTTACTTGTTTATGTGGATGACATGGTTGTCACGGCTGATGAAGAAGTAAGAATCAAACAATTAAAAATGTACCTAACTGCTGAGTTTGAAATCAAAGAGTTGGGTGAGGTAAGGTATTTCCTGGGAATCGAGGTAGCTAGATCAAGGAATGAGATCTATATCTGTCAGAGGCAGAATGCATTAGATTTGCTGAGTGAAACTAGGAAGTTGGGGTGTAAGCTTACAGCATCACCAATTGAGTTAAATCATGATTTATAAGAGATAGGGGGAGAAGAACTCTCACTCAAAGATAGGAGTTTATACCAAAGATTGATAGAAAAACTCCTATCTTTGTCCTTGAGTCAACCAGATTTGACTTATGTTGTTAGCATAGTCAGTCAATTCATGCATGCTTGGTGCACAATGCACATGAAAGCTGTGACAAACTGAGATACTTGAAGCCATGTCCAGGGAAAGGAATTCTTTTTCAAAAAACTGAGAGCCTGAGTCTGGGAGGATATGCAGATGCTAATTGGGCTGAATCACGAGATGACAAAAGATCAACTTCTGGTTATTGTACTTTTCTAGGTGGCAATCTGGTTACCTGGAGAAGTAAGAAGCAAACTGTATGTGCAAGGTCAAGTGCAGAAGTTGAATATCAGGCAATGGCATATGGGTTAACAGAGTTGATTTGGCTAAAACTTCTATTGGATTTGAGAGTTATAGTGAAACTGCCTATGAAGTTTTATTGTGACAACAAAGCAGCGATTAACATTGCAAAAACCCTGTTCAGCATGACAAAACAAAGCACATTGAAATTGACAGACATTTCATTAGAGAAAAACTGAACTCAGGGAACTCTGTTTGTGCTATGTGAGGTCACAAGAGCAAGTTGCTAATGTCTTCACAAAGGCTATGACAGAAGCTCAATTTAGGTCTGCCTATAACAAGCTGAGCATGAAGGATATCTATGCTCACCTTGAATGGGAGTATAGGAAAATATGGGTAGTTTTGTAATTCAGTAACTTTGTTTCTTTCTAATTTTTCCCTTCTTTCTTAGTCACCCTCTTATGGGAGGGCAGATTAATAATTTGTTAAAAAGAGGACTTAATATACAAGAGAGAGCGAACTTCCCAAGGTGGTGTTCGCAGCCTCTCTCTCTCTTCCTTCCATTGGCCCCTCTTTCTCTCTGTTCTAACACTAGTAAGAGGAGCACAGGCACCTGAGGGCTGAGGCCGCCAACTAGGGTTCTAAGAGGATTTGGCCTTTCCAAATCTATTTCTGGATGAATCATCCCAAGTAAAAAAGGCTGGTAGAATTTCCCATGCATAAGATGGCTGCTCCATGTTGAAGATAATTCAAAAGAGCATCTTCTCTAATTCCCAAATTAACTCAGTCCCCCTCCTTCACCCCCAAAAAAAACCACAAGGATTACAGGAGACTATATTCTCAAATTATTCAGACAGCACTCCCAAATGCAATGCTCTAAGAATCCATGCATATTGCAACATAGGCATGTTACAATGCACAACTGCATGCTCTTAAACTTGCCCTATGAACTGTGCAAAACAATTAAGGCATCGTTTCTTTGAGCAATCCTGCCAAAACTTTCAACCCCCAAAGTGACAAACACTTAACACCAAAATTTTAACACCTGATATTGGTTTTTTATACACTTGCATGTGCAGAAAGCTGCCACAGTGGCAACCATAAGAGATCCAATATTGATACCTATTGTCTATGGCAAACCTTCATGGATATCACAAGTATAGATATAAGAAAACTTTAAGAGGGTGGATTGGGTATTAACCTTTTGTTTGAAGGTTGCTAATCCGCCCCAATATACTGTGGTTTTTTTCAATGTCCTGGATGAATGTCAAGTTGGCCTTGATATCCTGAATATGCAAAGAAACTTCACTGTTGACTTCCCGGAATGTCTGAACCAAAATATCACCCCTTATCACAGGATCTTCTACTATTGCAGGAAATATCTTTGTTGTGGTCTGCAAACTGAGATTATCCCCAAGTAGTTCGTCACTTAGATAACAGATGTCCAACAGTTTACAGCCAAACTTGACAATTCTCATTGATAACATTTTCAAACTAAGAACAATATTTGTATGATCATCGTGAAATGAGTTATTCGCCCTGACTTCCTTGATATTAGAGAGACATGTAAATCCCTGTTGTAACTTTGGTATCAATGAATCATGTAATCTTGCCAGAACATTGAGTAATTCCTCGCTCCCATGACTGCACAACAGAGGAGATGCAGATCAGTTGCAGAAGATCAGCACACACAAAAAATCTTTAAAAGTTTATAATGTCTTTCTGAATGTAGAGGTAATCACAATATGCAAATGGGAGAAAATGAACACAAGGACACAAAGGTTGGAAACCCAATCAGATGCTAACATTCCAATAAATAACCGACAAAACAAAAAAAGGTAAAAACAAATAATTAGAACTCTAAAGTATATAACACCTCATTTCAACCGGATGAAACAGGCATACAGCTGCAGGCTTGTATGCATCGATGAAGGCATCCAACGTTACAACTGCATCATTTATGAAGTCCATCACCTGCGGACAAAGCAGGAAGTCTCTAAGGAACAAAAAGTATGAAACAAAAAAGGAATGCACACATAGCAGACTGATTAAACTAAAAGAACTTGCCTCCAAGAGGTCTGTACGTAGTCGATGAAGTCCTTGAACTTCATGAATAGGAGATGAAAGTAAATCCTGCACAATGAATTTCTATTATTTCTTCTTTGGTTGCACATAATTTTCATACTACTTCAGATGACACTCCAAAAAGATCGTTTATCACATAAAGATGAATTATATGGGAAGACTCCTGCAGATCACTTTGATAGGGGTTATTCTAAAGGGGCCTTTTTAAAAATAATACTATCTTATTAAATAGGATTTTTTATTTTTCAGTCCCTACAAGCTATTGAATTTAGGAAAAGTCTCCATATCTTATGTATTTAGGTTTGACTCCCAGAAACTTGTCCTTAGAAACTCAATCCTTCCGGCTAACAGCCATTTGATAAACATGAACATCTGTGGTCCCTTAACGCTGTTAAGATAAATGGAAAACACCTCATTACCGCCTAAACAAATAAAAAAAAATAGTTGGGGTGGGGGTGAACAGGCTGAGTGGTCAAAGAGGGTTAGGGAAACCCAAAGGGGGAGGTTCCCCCTTGGGCACCAGCATTGACCCCCTCAATCTGGGGGCAGAGAGAGAGAGATGACAACACTGGGTGGGGGCAATATAGCAAAGAACAGGGGACCTTATTGCAGAAACAAGAAACACGGGGAGTTCCCCCTGGGCACATTATGGCAGCAGCATCCCACCCTGCCACCTTGTCAGCATGTGTGTGTGTGAACCAGTCTTTTAAATAAGGGGGCAAATAGTCCTTTCCTTCCTAAACTAACCACAGTTAACTTTAAAGTCTGGCTAAGTTACTAAAAGTTCACAGAAATAGACAGTGGGCCTAAAATCTTTATAAACCTAAGTTTCTTGGTGTCAAACATAAATACACAAGATATAGGTACTAAGTTCAGTAGTCTACAAGTGCTAAAAATCAAAAACCCCGTTAAATAATTACCATAATATGCTCAACTAATTTTTTTCAAACTACGCATTTTGATGAGAAGGTGTGAAATAATAGATCAAAATTGCATATTCTGACAAACTATACATTCTAGTCTAGAAACATCTACTGCAGTTTACATAGTCTGCATTCTGGGGTAAAACTGTGTGCTCTAGATTAAAAATGTGTACAATAGATATCTGGTTGCAAAGTGTTTCTTCAATATTCTGGATCAAAACTGTCTTTTGAGAAGAAATTGTGTATATGTGTCTTCTAGTGAAAAAGGAGAGGTATATATTTGAAAATATTTTTGTGCAAAGCATATTTCGGATATTTCTTACATTCTATCAACAATAACGGGTCCTACTTATTTCTTGTGACATTAAGACAATATTTGATCATTATAAAAGTGAGAAGAAAAAAAATAAGTCCATAATCTTACATTCAAACACCCTTCTATGATCATCCAGAGCTGCATCAATTGCTTGATAGATTGGTATTTCACAGTGAAAGGGATTTCCTGGCACCAGTCACAGCTTCTTGACACTTTGACAGATTGCTAGGGTGGAAACATTATACCTTGAAATTTTCTGGTTCTTGTGGGATGGGTTTTTGAGGACTGTTCTACCCTCTTGGTAGAACCTGTGTTCTGTTTTTGGGTTCTTATGGACATGTAACCTTTTCTTACCTTCAATGAAATGTGGTTCTTACCACCTTCCAAAAAAATAGGAAAGAAAACAAGAAAAATCTTGACCTAGACTTGACCCCTACTTTTTGCCAAAACTGGCGAACTGGCACTATTATTTAGATGCACACAAATGCATCCTCATGTTCAACTTCCCAACCAGAGTGATTTAGATAGTTCTATAGGGTTGCATAGCTTTTCTTCATTTGGTAATTAGTACTGATGATGACGAGCATGGTTTGCCATCTCTTTTACGAGATGTCCGAGATCTCTTCGAGATCTCTGTCTCTTCAAGGTTTGCGAGAAACAAAGTCCCCGAGACCGAGATCTTCTCACCCTCCGTTCCCCGTCTGTCTCCCTCCCTCTCTCCATCACAGGTGTGTGACTATGTGTGTCTGTGTGTGAGAGAGAGAGAGATCCCTTCCTCTCTCTCTCTATATATATATCTATCTTCCCCCCTGGTCCCTCTCTCTGCCCCCTAGTTAATTCCTCCTTCCTCTCTCCCTGTCTCTCTCTACCCCGGCCCCCTTGCGCTCTCTCTCCCCAGTCTCTCTCTCTATCTATCCCTCTCCCCCGGACTCTCTCCATCTCTCCGTCTGTGACACTCTCCCTCAGACTCTCTCCCCCCCTGAGCATGTGAATGGATTTGTTATTGTTATCATTACTCTTTATTTTGTAAAATTGAGTTGTCAATTAGAAAAATGTTTGTGAAATTGAGTGGTTAGTAGAAAAAAATAGGATTTTCTTAGAAATAGACAATATACATGAAAAAAAAATCTGAAATCATCGGGCCCAATCTCCCGAGATTTTTTCATCTCTCCGAGATCTCTTCTCCTCCGCATTTCCGAGATGGAATCGATATTCGAGACGGAAAACCTTGATGATGAGTGAGCCATCACCTTTAATGTTGTGTAACGATAATTATATTGTCAGAAGAATTATTCTCATTTCTGTATCTTTTGGAATTCTTTAGTAAGGAAAAAGAGCCAAACAATGCCCAAGTTCTTTCAGCTCGGATCACCCTGGATTGGGTTGAAAAAGGTCAGGATTGGCCGATCAAATTGGTTTGGCCCAACAGACCCAGGAAGCAGGAACCAATCCCATGTTTTGCAACCTCGGTAGATACATCAGCACTCTGCTCTTTATTCAATCCATGGCCACCAATTAGCTGGCATCCCGCTTCCCACAGATCAATGGTAGGGCAAGCTAATTTTCCATCCCAGCATTTATAGGGCACAAGTAGGAAGTCTCATCATTATCCATAAAATGTAAGGAGAATAATTTGATTCCAGATACCCTAGAAATGAGGCATTATTTTCACTAAGCACCAGTGAAATCTTAGCAAGTTATGTTGAACTTCCAAGGCCAAGGAACCTGATTGACATTCCACTTCTTCCTCAACATCTGGGAAAATAGAATCATTTCTGCTAATGTTTGAGAATTTGCCAGGCAACTTGTAAAGAGAATCAGATCAGTCTTCCTTTCCACCAGACCCTCATCATTCTCATAATTACTGCTGCAGTGTCTGAAATGGAAGGATTTCCACCTCCTTGCGGCATTGTGGCAGAAGACAACTTTGTACCTTCAGTGTATCACATGAGTCATAGGCCAGGGCAACCAAAAAAAATTTTCCGCATCCAAAACCTACCTACCCATACCCAAGTCCTCACTTTAAAAGAAAATAACAAAAATATCTAAAGTGCACTACAAAAAAAAGAAGGGACAAACTTAGTACTAATTACAGAAATTATGATGTAAATTTCTTTACTTGCTTGTGAATATATGATGTTGGATGACAATATAAACATTGTTAGCCATTATGAAGTTCAAAATAACGCTAAGCAATTATGCTTAAGCAATCATCAATATAAAGATCAAAGCATCACCAAAGTACCTGCACTGATGAGCTGCAACGCTGATGCATTGTGTGGATGACGCTTAGAAAATGAGAAAGCATAGCACCTACATCATCAGTAAGCTTTGGCTGTGACCTTATTGCACTGGTGACCTATGAAAGAGCAGGCACACATAAAACTAAAAGAAAACCAAATAATAAAAAACATTGATGTGGTAAATTACCCTACAAGAAGTGCTAAGGAGCAATGTCATTCCCATCAAGGGGATATACATATAAGAACCACTAAGATGGATGAAACGTTCAGGGAAAGTTCACAACTTATTCTCAAGTAACTAATTGCATGTATGCTTAAAATGTAATAAACAACAAAATTAAGTTGTGTAGCTAGATTTCTGAAGAACAGTTGTCAATACAAAAAGAGAAAAGAATCTAAAGTCAAAGAAAGAAGAGTAGTTTCATAGAAACTTAGACAAGTCATCTTCGGCATCTAATAGATCTCAGGTTACAAGCCTCCAGAAGATGCTCCACAGAGATCTGATAGTAAAAAGAGTTGGTGATGACTTAAAAGAAAAATGGACAAGATTCAGGGCAATGAAAGAACATAATCTGCACAGATGATGAAAGTATGACCAGTATAAAATCACACTAGAAAGGATTTGACGATGACAACATATCATCGACCACACCTATTACAGGGTGCTGCAAAATTTTTCCTATTAAATAAATATATATATATATATATTCTTGAGAAAAGCACAAGAAATTATATGTGTGTGCACACGTGCAGGACATAAACAACAAATATTGGCCACTCCAACTACTTAAAAATAATGTATCTAAAAGTTTAAATCCTTTTGAAATTTGGGTTTTTTTAGAAAAAAGGGACCTAAAAGCATAGAAATTCAAAAAAGCAACCATAATTCCATTATTTTCTTAAAAGCCCCTGTAATCTGCTCAGTTATAAAAACAAGCACTTGCCATCAGTCTCAACTCAATTTACAATCCTTAACCCAGCCACGGTTAAGGTTAAACTGGAGTGAAGAAAGACAAAAAGGTCCCTTAGTTAACTCACACTGTGAGAGAGAGAGAGGGGGGGGCCAGGTCACTTTGCAGAATTACCGATGGGAACAGGAGCAATCAAAGTAACATATGAGGAGGCACTTCCGTTGATGTGATCAATATCACCCATCAATTCGGGATTCGACGGGACAAAGCTATGATCCTACAGGTCCAGGCTGTTCTTCCTCTGGAAGCTGGGGCTCTATTCCTTGGTTGCCTCCATCTCCGTGCCATCATTCTCCCTCTCTACGATCCACACCTTGCACACCCACAGCGGATCTTGCAAAAAAACTTGGTTGTGCCCGGTTGATGTCTCCACCGCTGGCGGTGCCAAAGGCCTCTGCTGCCAGATCTTGTGGCTGGGAAAGTTCTCGTCTATCAGAGCCCAATAGTCTATGGCATCAACGCCGCTGCTGAGGAGCACCTCTGCGGCCAGGAACGAGATGATAGGTAGGAGTACCAAGTTGATGTTGAGGATGCTGTGGAACCGGCCAGAGGGGTGGCAAATCCCGATGGTGATGAACGAGGGGTCGCCTGGGGGGCCTGGAGAGTAGCCTTTGGTTGCCGACCAAGAAGTTGATGGTGTCGACGAGGGAGTCAACAAGGAGGCTGATGGTGTAGATCTCAATGGCATAGTTGCCGACCAAGAAGTTGACGGTTTCGACGAGGGAGTCAACGAGGAGGCTGACGGCGTAGATCTCAATGGCATAGTCAATGAGGAGGCCAATGGTGTAGAGAGAGAGAGAGAGAGGTATTTTGGGGAACAATATTTTACAGTCTGTCACCCTCTTTTCTATCACACAATTTTTAGGATCTGAATGAAATTCCTGTGCTAGATTGACCTGAAAGTAGGAGAGAGCA
The DNA here is from genome assembly GCA_022559845.1 of Amorphophallus konjac. Classification (NCBI taxonomy): domain Eukaryota; kingdom Viridiplantae; phylum Streptophyta; class Magnoliopsida; order Alismatales; family Araceae; genus Amorphophallus; species Amorphophallus konjac. Next base: position 28,833 of record JAHNEJ010001050.1, read on the forward strand.
TGAAAAGCAATCCATTTTTTCCCTCTAAATTCATTGGCCTAATATTGACAGATGACCTAATAATCTGAATTTTTTTCATTGTTCCATAACTGTTTTTTCATTTACTTTTCAATTAGAGGATCCAACATTTTGTTGGGTTTAAGAATCACACTCGAGCCCACGGCTTGCCGTGGTGGTCTCACCACCTCCCCCCTTTGGGGGAGGCCCCGAGTTCTATCCCGGGTTCCCTCTCCCCGTTGAAAAACAAAGAAAAGAGTGCCTAGCAAAAAAAAGAAGAAAAAGAATCACACTCTGCTATTCAAAATGCCTACCATATCTGGCTCAGCAAATCATATTTTACGATGGCGGAAAGTTGCATTGATGAGGAAGAAGTCCGATTTCCTCCCTTCTAGATGAAGTGATGTGGGACGGGGAAGAAGGATAGGAGATGGGGTGTAGGCTTTGCGCCCTCCCCTTCGCAAGGACCACCAAGGGTTTGTGATAGAGGTGGGAGTGTAGGCCAGGGGTCTCTCTCACAGAGACGCATAGGGTTTCACATCCATCCCTTCACAAGTAGTGGCCGCTACACAAATTTTCATTCTCTTGATCATTACTTCAAAAAGAAGATTATAAGATCCTTTTATAGTGGTTAGGCTAGCCCTAACCCTAACTTGACTTTCATAGACCAAAATACCCTTGACTAAAGAAAATAGTGCAAAAATCGCACCTAAAATTATAAAAAAATAAAAAGACAGGACATTGGCTCTAAATGAGCCCATTAACTATGAAAATTAAAATTTTAATTCTACCCACTTGCAACTACTAGACTAGAATCAAATAAAATGAAAATATATAATAAAAATAAAAATGACTCGATGCGATTCCAAACATTGTCCACGTATATATCGCCATCGTACGACATGCCAATCAAACTTATTGTTCGATGTCACGAGTCTCACTCCGCGTCAATCTCCTCGATTCAAAAAAAATTGCCCTCCAATTTTGAAATGTTGCAAGATGACGTAGATAATCGTTCGAGCATAAGGTGCGAACTCGATGCTGATAGTCATAGCAAGGTTTTTCGTCTCGAATATCGGTTCAGTCTCGGAAAAGTGGAAGAGAAGAGATCTCATAGAGATTTTTGAAAAAACTCGGGAGATCGGGTTCAGTGATTTCGGAAAATTTTTCATATATATAACGTATTTCTAAGAAAATGCTAATTTTTTTCCTACTAACCACTCAATTTCACAAACATCTTTTTCTAATTGACAATTCAATTTTACAAAATAAAGAGTAATGATAACAATGACAAATCCATTCACATGCACCGTATACATCAAAACTTACAACAAAAAAATATACATAAAATGGTACATGAATCACAAACTGAAGAATACATCAAAAATCATCAAAAATAGTACATGTATCTTTGCCTTCCCCCCTCTGTATCTCCCTTTCTCTCAGATAGAGAGAAGGGGAGACGAGGGGGAAAGAGAGAGATGAGAGGGTAAGAAAGTTCAAGGGAGAGTGTCACAGAGGGAGAGACAGAGAGTCTGGGGGAGAGGGAGAGAGAGAGCTCGGTCTTGGGGGCTTCGTTTCTTGCGACCTTTGGAGAGAGATCCCGGAGAGATCTCGGACATTTAGTAAGAGATGGCAAACCATGAGTCATACTCAAGATCGTGATCCTCTGCTTCTCATGTGAATCGAAGAAGCCTTGTCACATCAAATCAGTGTGAGATAGCTCCCGATTTAACATAACGTTAGACAAATCAACTGACGGACCATCCTTGAACATCGAGTCGTCAGTCAAATCTAACTCGGAAGTAACAACCAAATCATGATCCCAATGATCCCAATGATCCTGCAACATAGATCATTCTCGCATCTACTCTTCTACTCCTCGACCAACACAGGGTCGGTCTCATAGATCACTCCCCGCTCCTATTCTTCATACTCATTGGCCATTGTTGGGTCGGCCTCATATACCACTTCCTTAACCATTGGTTTGACAAAATAAGATAGTCGCCTACCCATAACATGGAGTCGCCTCTCTATTTCTTTCAAGTTAGACTTTAAACTGCCCAAGCGGAATAGTCGGCCATGATGGGACATGGGTCAACTGGGCCTCTCTTGAGCGTTGAAGAGCCTTTAGAGTGGGTCGAACTGGGCCTACTGGATGTTGCTAGACTGGGGTGGTGTTGTGGACCGCTTGGGGGTGACTGGCGGGTCTCCCATGCGGCTGCTACTGTAGGTGGCCAGACATAGTGGGCGGCCACTACTGGAAGGGATCTGGCCACTGGGGATCGCAACTGACAGTGGTAGACGGGCAGCTACTGTTAGAGCGAGGTGGGCCGCTTCAATATGGGCCCCGTTTGGGCCTGTACAAGGTTGGGGCATAACGGTCAGGCTGGGCCACAGACGGACGATGTAGGGCCCGGTTGAGGAGGCCACAGGCAATCACGCATGGAAGGGAGCCCGCGCCAGGAACAACCGATGCAAGTCGAGGGCGTTGTTGACGGGCGGCGCGGGCGACGGCCACAACAAGCAAATCTGGAGGTGGGGCGACAAGTAGCAGCACAAATCGACGGGACCGGCAAGATCCGACAGCTAGGGTGATCTGGGGGCCACGACGCAACTGTGAGCGAGAAAGATAATAGGAAGAAAGAGGTAGGGGCGAACAGCTGCAAGCGTCGGGGGTGCGTTTGTCGGGCACAGAGGGGGGTTGTACTAGTGACAGTAGCTAGCGGCAAGGGGAAGAATGAGGGCGTCACTAGGGAGGGCGTCCGGCTAGGTTTTATAGGGGACAAAAGGGAGGAAGAGGGAGAAGAAGGGGGCGGTGGGGGCTGGATTGTGCAGGGACAGAGGTGGGAAAGGAAGAAAAATAGGAAGAAGGTTGGCGATGAAGAGGACCCAGGGAGCTTTTGCCAACGGTGATGGGCGGCGTATATCATATCTCGACTCCGTAGGAGAAGCTGAAGCCGACTTTGATACCAAAATTAATGTGGGGCGGGGAAGAAGGATGGGAGGTGGGGGTGTAGACTCCGCGCCCTCCCCTTCGCAGGGACCACCATGGGTCTCTCTTATAGAGACGGTTAGCATTTCACACCCATCCCTTCACGAGAAGAAGTAGTGACAGCCACACAAATTTTCATTATCTTGATCAATGCTTCAAAAAGAGGCTTACAAGACCCTTTTATAGTGGTTAGACTAGCCCTAACCCTAACTTGACTTTCATAAACCAAAATACCCTTGACTCAAGAAAATACTGTGAAAATTGCACCTAAAATTACGGAAAAATAAAAAGATGCTCGAAATGAGCCCACTAACTATGAAAATTAGAAATTTAATTCTACCCACTTGCGACTACTAGACTAGACTCAAATAAAATGAAAATACATAATGAAAATAAAAATGACTCGATGCGAATCCAAACATCGTCCACGTACAAATTGCCATCATACGACATGCCAATCAAACTTATTGTCCAATGTCAGTCCGTGTCGTGAAGGACCCACCCAAGCTACTTATCCTTTTTCCCTTCACATCTTACAAATTTCCCCCAAACCAACTTGCAATTCCAATTATGTGTCCTATTCAATTTTCATATTCATCCCACACTAGGCATATGTGAATCCCAAGAAAATGTAGGGCCCATAGTAGGAAACCAAACAGTAAATAGTTTCTTCCTAGTTCCTAATGTACTTGGGATTATTTTAAAAATTCAGAAAAAAGTCATCTATAAGATATACATGGATCTAATGATCATCATTTTTCAATTTAGAATTGAATAAAAAGACCCTAACAACCTTATAGTCATACTCTGCCCACACTCCTGCAATTTTTTTCAGTCCTCTCCATATGAGACTTAGACAGACCCACACCCACAGTGCAGCTACAGGCAATTCAGGTCTCCTCCCAAGGTAACCCGTTCAAGCAACCTATTGTAGGTGAACTGGGATATGGGCACATGGACAGCTCATGCTACCATAGGATGCCTTTATGTCTTCCAATTTCTTAACGCCTTTGCTGATTTTCTGCCAGATGCCTTCCCAGTTCCCAAAAAACATAGTCCAGCTTAGAATCAATCTGAGCAGTGAGTCTGTTGCCAAGGCATCCCTCTGCCCTAACTCCTATTCATTTCTGTACAACCATAAAGTCAAGCAGGTAGCACAAATCAATGACATTTTCCCCTATCTTCTAGCATCCTATACCAGCTATTTTCTTCATTTTTGTGCCAACACGATATCTCTAAAATTACTTGATCCATAACCAAGCATCATTCTCTCAAAATCCTCACAAACTGCATTTGAAAAAAAAAATGATATGATGTCTAGTTTCATTCTTTGGCACTAAATTTTGCATATAGCTTGTCCATGCCCATTCCTCCCAGCCTCAGGCCACCCTTTGTCTTAAGCTATCTGATTTTGAACTCCACATAGAGCATTTTAACTTCAGTGGCCTATGAACTTTTCCATGTTCTTCTGAAATCTTTGTTCCAAGCCCTGCTCCATTTTTTTTTATAAAATGATCCACCAAAGAAGCAATTAATGCTGCCTGCCAAACAGACCATCTTATGCCTGCTAGTACATTCATCAGATTGACAAATTTTACTTGCCCCCATTTAAACACCACAAATAGGATTTTAGTTAAGGAAAAATGGCAAACTTGTAAGAGACAGACCCTTTACTAATCAAAGAAGCACACCTAATTCAAACAGGATCTTCATAGAAGAAACATTATAGAAAGTTAATAAAACTACCCATAACCTGTATGTAATTAACCGAAGTTAACAAAACTACCACATGACATGTTGCACACATGATCAGATGTCACTAGATCAAAACACGTGAAAAACCAAGCACGGACCTGAGACCCCTCAGCCAGCCATGTTGGTGTCTATGTTCATGACTTTTTAGGAACAAAATTCCACATTCTCTGGCAGTAAAACCTTTTTCCTTTGGGTGCTGAATGGGCTCCACTTTACACCCATTTTCCTCATTATTCTTCCTTCTAAGACAGGACTTAGGCTCCATAATATCTCTTACAGTTCAACATCATATAACATAATCAGACTTTTCATTATCACAAAAGAATGTCCATTATGCTTTAGTGGAGCTACACATAAGAACGTCCATTATGCATTAATGGAACTTGTCTAAATAAGAAACGGCACTGAACTTCATAAACACCCCCCTCTCTCTACTCCTCTCACCCCCATCAGAGTCATTTCATTCACATTCTCATCATTCTCTTACCCTTCAATGATAATTTTTTTCAAAAAAATAGAAGCTCTCAACTAGATGATTTCATGCTCGTTAGTAGAAGTTCCCATGCCCCATGCACCAAGAGACAACCATTGCACTGGAAGAATTCAACTTCAGGGAGGTCTTTGTCCCTCGTATTGATAGAACCGTCCCTATAGAAACTTTCAACTAGAGGATTGCATTCCCTATGAAACCTTTCAACTAGAGGATTTCATTCCCAACAATACTATTTTACATCATCCTCTGTATCCTTTGACTGAGATGCATTCCAAGAATTCAGCCTTAAGCTAATTCTTATCTATCTTCTCTATATTGTTGCCTGTATTCAGCTCATCTTTGATGGGATCATAAGCAGAAAGCATACACCAATGAACATGAATACTCAGGAGCAAAGAATCTAACATAATGTGCCACGCACATAGATACTAATATGTCTAACTCTAATAGGACTTTTGTTAGACGCATTCCTTTCAAATGCTACATGAACTATGTGCTTGGCACCAATGGTGGACCCAATATTTTTTCTTGGATTAAACTATCCTCCTTTTTTCAGATGGATAGTAAAAGACTTCATGCATATGACCTTTTAAAGATAAAAGCTGCTAAATAATAAAGGCTTGCATACCGTAAGCACAACCTCTCCCTAGACCTTTCCAGAGAGAGAAGCTTAGTGTATCGGAGAGGGAGTGCCCGGCGATGAGACGAGGACTAACCCCGTCTGGGGCTGCCGGAGGACCCCAGGCACCTCCTCGGAGGTGTTTCCGACGTGGGTCTCCGGGCCATCTCTGTAGGTTCTGCATCGCCCAAGTTGGAGTTCGCGGAGTGCCCAATGGGGGGGGGGGGGGGGGGTTGCTGCACCAGTCCTTTGCCGGGGCCCTCAGGGTGGCCTGCCGGCGGGCTCTGTGCCTGCCCCCAAGGAGCCCCTTGACCTTGGGGGGGGGGGGGGGGGGGGGGGGGTCTTTAGAGAGAAGCTTAGTGTATCGGAGAGGGAGTGCCCGGCGATGAGACGAGGACTAACCCCGTCTGGGGCTGCCGGAGGACCCCAGGCACCTCCTCGGAGGTGTTTCCGACGTGGGTCTCCGGGCCATCTCTGTAGGTTCTGCATCGCCCAAGTTGGAGTTCGCGGAGTGCCCAATGGGGGGGGGGGTTGCTGCACCAGTCCTTTGCCGGGGCCCTCAGGGTGGCCTGCCGGCGGGCTCTGTGCCTGCCCCCAAGGAGCCCCTTGACCTTGGGGGGGGGGGGGGTCTTTAGAGAGCATCTCCCCCCACCTAGACTGGATGTCCCATTGCCTTTGTCTATCCCTGATCCGAGGTGGCCTCGACTCCTTGTTGGCTAGACACTTCCTGGACGATCGGTGGAAGACAGGGGCTCCGTGGGATGTTAGGAAGGTTCTCAAGAACTCCCTCTTGGAGGTCACTTCGTCGACGGAAGGGGAGAGGGGTGTTGCGGAGGCTGGAGTGTTGGCTATTGAGGGGCCTTTATTCGAGCCCAATCGTGGAACCTGAGTAGAGGGACCTTCGCCATCCCCTGTCGGTGGGAGTGGGGGTCAGGTTTTCAGGAGTCCCACTATGGCTCTGTGATGAGGTGGGAATTGGCTTCCTCGTCGGTTCCTTTGCGTACTTAATCCCTGGCTCGATCCATGTGTCTGTGGAGGCCTCCGTTATTGTCATGGAGGCCCTCGTTTCTGCACCGACTGTTGAAGGGGTGCTGCCGGTGATCTGCTTTTCAGCTGAGGGAGAGGTATACGTCGTCCTGGTGGCTTGCCTACCGGCAGAGAAGGAGTGGCGGCGGGCATCGCGGGGGGGCCTAGGGTTTCCAAAGCCCCGTCCGGAGGTAGGGGATGATGAGTTGGTGGGTGGTTTGAATTCAAACCGGCCCACCAAGTTAACAGGCCAACCAGCCTCGCCCGTTCGCGGCACAGTTCGGCCCAACCCGCAAAGAAATGGTAAGGAGCCTTTGTTGGACCCGATTTGCCTAGTGTGCCGGGTTGCTGGGTCGGCTGGGGGGCCGATGACATACCCGGATCCGCGGAGGCAAAGTTACCAGTCTCACGCGGACCCAGTAGTCGTCTCTCTCGCCTGATTAACTCACTAAGCATGGCCTTTCCCCCTTCGATATCCAATGGCTCGACGTCCCAGTCTCCTCAGACAAATCTGCTGCAGGTCTCCGGCAAAGTCAGCCATAGGGCTGTCAATGGGTCGGGCCGACCCGACCGGCCCGCGGGCTTGGCCCGACATTAGACCGGGCCACAAGCCCCTTTTCAGCCCGTGGGCTTTTAGTCGGACCTAAAAGACCGAGCCCGATTATTAAGCGGGCCAGGCTCGGGCTTTTGAGTAGGCCCGTCAGACCGGCCCGGCCCCAACAACAATAGAGGGGCTAGCCTGAAGAGTGTTCCAGGCCCCAACAACAGTCTCCAAGAAATCAGGCTCCCTGAACCAGACCTGCTCAAACCTGAACCTGTGAGACCTGGTAAAATCCCTGCTAGTCTTCAGAAGAATGGGACTGTGGTTTGAGATAGACCTCGCCAGCCCCGCCACCTAAACATGAGGAAAGTAATCCTCCTAATCAATGGAAACCAGAAACATGTCCAACCTAGAGCAAAAAGCATTAGGTCTCAAATTGGACCCAGTGAAGCAGCCCTGAGACATGCCTAAATCCACCAAAGCTGCCACTTGGATAAGTCAGAGAAATCTTCCATCTCTCCAGCAAAAGAAGTGTCTCCTGACCTCTCCCATGGCGCTGCTACTGCATTGAAGTCCCCTCCAACACACCACGGACGGCCCGAAGAAAAGTAAAAATGGATCAACTCATTCGAAAGCAAATGCTTCTCCACCCTGGGCTGAGGGCCATATACCCCACTGAAGACCCAGTAGAAGTTGCCCCTGACGCTCCTGAAATGTAAAGAGATGGCCCATCTGCTACTCACCCTGTCCTGCACCACCTCCTCCACCTCGAACGGGTTCCAGGGGACCATAATCCTCGGATCTGCCCACAGTTGGGGAGGCGACCCCCTAGGAAAGTCAGGCCCCTCCAATCTCCCTAAGGAGATCACTACCATCCCCTTCACACTTTGTCTCCTGCAAGCATAAGATGTCAATTTCGCACCTCCTAATCAGCTCCCTCACTGCCCTCCTCTCACATTCCACAAAACGATCATCATTGATGATTAGAATGAGGACCCTCTCCCCTACCTTCTCCCTCCTCACCACTCATACCAACCCTCAAGCGGAAGTGTGCCCCACCCCGGATGCTCACACTCCAGCACTTGTTGATCTTAGAGAAGACTCCCCTCAAGTCCTTCTCCGCAGCCTCAAAGGAGAACCCGACCTAGTTTGCCACTCCCCTAACATGCTCCATAACCAAAGCTTCAACTTCGATGAGCAACTCTCTCACTTCCTCAACCCAGCCTGTTACACCCACGCGTTGCCAAACCCCTCCAACAACACCAATTCCCCCCCCCCCCCACCAACAATGCCATCGATGAGCAACTCTCTCACTTCCTCAACCCCCAGCCTGTTACGCCCACACGTCGCCTCCCCCTCCTACAACACCAATCCCCCCCCCCCCCACCAACAATGGCATCCCCCATCAATCGAACCATTCCATCGAGAGGGGGTTCTGGACCAGAGCGAGAGCAGAGCCCACATCTTGTTCCCTGAACGACGCAGGAGGCAGATCGTCCACGGGGGTAGTCTCATGAAGGAGCAGGGCTCCCTACGTCTAAGAGGCCTCCCTGCCGGCAGAAGCGCAACCTTGAGCGGGCTCCAGACCACCCTCCAAGTGGTGGCCAATCTCCTGGGACAAGGGGGAGAGAAGAGCCCTCAAGCCTTGGGGCAAGGGGGAGAGAAGGGGCAAGGCCTCCGTTGAGTCCCTCATCGCCAATGGAGGGAGAAGAGGGTAATTGTCCCTCTCCACAGGGCCTGAAGAGAGGCGCCGACGAGAGAGCTCCTCCCCCTGGAGTTCGGCGGAGAGAGGAGGGACCACCAGACGAGGCAAAACGCCGACCATCGGCGAAGGGATGGGCGGCAACCCTGCGCTAAGAAGAGCTGCCGGCGGGGCAGCGGGATGAAGCCTTTGAGCATCTGCAACAATCGGGCGGGGGAGACGGTGGTTATAGGGGCCGAGCGACCAGATACGCAGCAAAGCGATGGATTCGGGTAAGTGGTAGATTTGTAGAGGAGACCCGACAACCCGATGGCCAGCCAAACCCGTGGCTGAGCCGCTCACCCCCTCCACAGGCTGCCGCACCCAATCCACCGAACCCCTGGCCGAGCCAGCTGGAGTGTTCGAATTCGAACAGTCCGCGCTCTCACCCCTGGTCCGTACATCGTCAACCTCTAGCACGCCCCCTGGTCGCCCTAACCTTGACGGCGGCTGCTGCGGAAGCTCGTCCTCAATCCAAAGTCATAAGACCACGACGACTCCAGCGAGGTCCAATGACACCACCGCCGAGATGGCCGCTGGAGAGGGCACCTGCAGAGTCACCATCAATGTCGTCCTGGATCCCACTGGACGGAAAACCAGAGAACCCTGCTCGACCTTCCCAAAGCTCCGAGCGATGAAGCCCACCGCCCCTTCTTCATAGAGGAACATACGGATGCCTTCAAAGACCACCCTAAACTGCCTCGCCAAAGGGTTAGGGAAAGACCCCCTCCACTGCGTCCACCGTTGTAGCCGTGGGACAGCACCCCCCACCGCTACCAGACCAACCTCCGCCAGACACGCCGCCGCCACAGGGCTCTGCCCCACACCAAGAAAGAATCACCGGTCACCCGCAGCACCTCCCAGTCGCCCTCGAACACCTCTACCAGCCTGTGCCGGACCAGTGCCGCCTTTGTCGATCTCTCTAAGAGGGAAGCAGCAAGGCACCTAGACATCCAGTCCAACTGCCCTAGCAGCAGCTCCGCAGGGAACTCTCAAGGATCTACCCATCTCCTGCTCCCGGCGGAAGGCAGAGGCGGTGAACCCATACAACCTAGGCATAGGAACGACCATTCCCCTGGACGACGCGCGGTGCCACCACGCCGGCTAGAAAGCCCCGACAGAAACAGCGAATGCGACCCCTCCGGCCACAGCCAAAACACATGGGAGCCACAACAGCATCCCGTACCCCCGTCCGGCGAGCACTCCTGCTGGGGGGCGAGGCCCCCATAAAACTTTATAGCTGTTATCTTTAAGGCTTGAATTCATCAGTACTGAGGTCTCTCTCTTTTATGTGCTTTTGTTTGTGTGCACAGTGCAGCACTGTTCTTATCATTTTTTTAAACTTTATCATATTGAGTGGCTAAACGAATGAAATTTTAAGTTTCTGCTAAAAACTAAAGGCTTATCATGATCCTGCTGCTATTCCCAATCTCCCTAGATTTCTCCGAGATCTCTTCTCTGACACCCCCAAGACAAATCTGAGGTCTGAGATCTGATACACCATTCCTTGTTTCCAAGTAAAGAAAAAGCCAAGGCTAGAAAGCAAATATTCTCGATATAAATATTACTTCCCTGAAAAATACAATTCACTTAAAAAAAATACAAGTATTCCTCTCCCTCCAAATGCTCCAACAGATTGCTTGTGGGATCAATAAGAGAATTTTGCTTCTAGTACATGCACCCAAGCTGATTCTCAAAGTTTTGAAGAATGTCCACATTTCTGTGAGACTGAAATTCTTTTTGAAAGGTACTATGGACTGAAAAATGACTGTGAAACCTGTCATACAAACAAAAAGTCTCCAGACTTCTAACATTACAAGTGATTAATAAACAATGAATATCTTTATATGCAGCTGCACAAGATGGATATATAGCATCTCCATCTTTATTCCATTTGCTTCTGTACACTTTGTAATAATTCTCCTTTCTAAAACCAGGCGCATAAAAGCTCTAGCTTTTAAAGGAGATTTGTATTCCCATACTTCCACACGTACTTATAAGGAGGAAGATTTCATTCAACTGAAGTAAAACGTTGTAATAATCATTCTGTTATTTGTACACCACACAACTCTCTCTGTCTCATCCACATCTATCCCAATGTCTGACAGTAGTTGCAAAAGTTCCATATTCATCTTCTTTGAGTCCTCTCCTTACGGCAAAATGCCATTGAATACATCACCAGCTGCCATATAACAGTCCTTGGCTGTTTGCCATTGATGTATGATCAAGTTAAAAGTGTTCCTGATTTCTCTTTAAGCAGAAAACTACCTGCCCATCTGTCATACCAGAACAGGATACAGCAACCATTAGCAACCTGACATCTGATATCTCTCTCAACCCATTTACTAGCTTTCAAAATATCTCTCCAAACTGGAGATATGTAAGTGTTATTGTCAGACCACAAAGGAAATCTCTGGAAAAGACCGTAATGTTTAAAAATTATCATCCTTTTCCAAAGAACATCATCTTTGTTCAACATCTCCCAAAGCCATCTTTCCAAAAGAGACAAATTCATTACTTCAAGATTTTTAATTCCTAGACCACCATTTTTGGTGTGTAAGACTATGTCATATTGTCCCCTCTCACCAAAGGAACTCCATTGCCCTTTTCCTTGTTAAGACCCCATAAAAAAAATTCTTATTTGATCCGATCTCTTTCAATCTATAGCTGGCATATAAAATACTGACATCATATGTTGAGTAACAGCAGATAAAACAGAATTGAGAAGATTGATTCTACCTCCCAAAGACATACTCCGATCTTTTTATGTGTTGCTAATTTCTTGTGGGCTTACTGCATAATTGGCTCCATATCTGAAACTCTTGGTTAATTACGATGCACTGGCAAACCCTACAACTCAAAAAAATTGCACATTGGCTGATCACCTACTGTATTGATACCAATAACTGAACTTTTATCAAAACTATTTTTCAGACCAGAACCTGCTTCAAAAGTCTTTAAATGAACTACATGATCTGAAGTTGTTTGAGACTACCTTCCATAAATAGAAGTGTCTCATCTGCATATTGAAGATGAGAGAACTTAAAGGTGCCCTCGCAATATCAATACTCTGATCCACCCTAACTCCTTGGTAATTGAGCACATTCTATGCAGAAAGATTGCTACCATTACAAACAAGAGGTGTGAGCTGCCACAACACCTACTCTTCCAGAGGTAAATCTCTCCCCATTCTAAGGTAATTTGGTTACTCGTTTTGGCCACGTCCATAGCCTGAAGGATGGGGTGATACAATGGCCAGGAGACCTTTTTCTGGCAGGAAAAATGGGACGGGGATCTTTGCATCAAAGACAAGCTCCCAAGGCCTTTTCAAATAAGCTCATTCCAGTGGCAGTGTGCCAGTGACTGTTTACAAGACTTACGTTTTCTGTACTCTTTTTTTGAAAAGTTGCATTTTCTGTACTCTTGGAGTCATGGGATGCAAAATCGGTTAATTCAGCTCGGAATCGCCAGGTGGCTATCCGAGTTTGAGGCTAAACCACCCACAAATTAAAAGGTCCAACCAGAGGTTAAAAAAAAAAAGGAAAATAGGCCTGAAGTGGGCAGAATCAGACAAATATCAGTCAGATTGGCCGAACCCGGTCCTATTCATACCCAATCCAAATCAGCCTGTCCTCCATTGGATTGGCTGATCCGAACCGGATAGGGCCTACCTGATCAGATCCTGCCTTCCATGCTTGGAGTAGACACATTCTACATCTTCATGTTGAGGATTGGAAGAGAATGATCTCACACAATCCTCTTGATTTAATGTAGTTTCCTTTTCAGGGTTGGAAGAGGAACCTCTCCTCTTCCTTCCTGTTTTGTGTCACCTCTATTTATTTTAATAAAATTGGTGGTATAAACCACTTTTTCTTTGGGAAAAAAATAAATCCTGTTAGTTACATTTATATTGCTATAATAATTACATACAATTATAAATATAATTTCACAATTGTTAAAATTATAGAAAATATAATTTAAAAAAAACAGTCCAAAGTCGTGAGGATCTTGTCACTGTATCGACCCACTGCATCTCTTGGAGATAAATATGCAGGAACCTACATGAGTTTCAAAAGCACCAGGTTTGACACAAGCATTAAACTATTATTGATTATTAAAGGAATGCTACAGTGCCACATTTTTTACCACCCTTTTTGCCACACCCCTTTTCCGACCTTCTGATTTTTAAACGGCGAAGTTAAGTTCAGTGCTTCCAAGCTTTGAAGCATCGAACTTAAGTTGTTTGCCTCGGCCGTCTAAGCTAAAAGTGGCAAAAATATGGTAAAAAGTGTCGCACCATGGCATTGCTCTAATTATTATAAGCATTAGATCTCAGGTTTTATCACTATTTCCTCATGCCATTTGCTGGAGACTATGGAAAGAGAGCAATGATGCCATCTTTTGGGCAAGTAAATGTTATGTTCAAAAATCTGTTTACCACCTTTGGGTTTTTTGTATTCTTGGAGTAGACATATTCTACATCTTTCAATTGGGAATTGAAAGAGAGTGATCTCATACAATCCTCTTGATTTAACGTAATTTATTTTTTAGACTTGGAAAAGAAACCTCTCCACTTGCTTCCTGTTTTCTATCACCTCTATTTATTTTAATAAAATTGGTGATTCGAACCACTTTTTCTTCAGAAAAATATAAATCCTGTTAGTCACATTCATATTACTATAATAATTATATATAATTCTAAACACAATTTAACAATTGTCAAAATTATCACTTTCAAAAAACAATTGTCAAAATTATATAAAATAGAAATTGAAAAGAAGTCTGACGTCAATAAGATCTTGCCACTGCTTATCAACCCACTACTTTCCTTGGAGATAAATATGCAGGAACCTAAATGAGTTTTAAAAGCATTGGGATCAAGACATCCAATAAACTGTTATTAAGTATAAGCACTAGATCTCAGATTTTATCACTATTTCCTCACGCCATTTGCTAGAGAATATAGAAAAAGCACAATGCCATCATCTTTCAGGGAAGTAAACTTACGTTGAAATATTTGTTTTCAGGCTTTGGATTTTTTGTATTCCTGAAGAAGATATATTCTACATCTTTTTTCTGAGGATCAGAAAGGAGTGGCCCCACACAATCTTCTTTATTTAATGTAGTTCATTTTTGGAGTTAGAAGAGGAACCTCTCCTCTTCCTTCCCTCCTTTGGATCACCTCTACAAACCACATTTTCTTCAGAAAAAAAAACCTGTAAGTTATATTTATATCACTATAATAATTATATAAAAATTTAAATATAATTTAACAATTGTCAAAATTATATAAAATAGAATTAAAAAAATCCAACACAATGGGTACCTTGCCACTGCTTATCGACCCACTATATCCCTTCGAGATAAATATGCGGGAACCTAAATGAGTTTTAAAACCATTGGGATTGAGACATCTAGTGAAGTGTAATTAATTATTATAAGCATTAGATCTCAGACTTTATCACTTTTTTCCTCACGCCATTCGCTGGAGCATATGGAAAGAGTGAAACATCATCATCTTTTGTTTTGGGGGTAGTAAACCTTATATTGAAATCTTTGTTTTCAAGCTTTGTGTTTCCCGTATTCTTTTGGGGAAGTAAATCTTTCTATTGAGGATCAGAAGAGAGAGATCTTACACAATCCTCTTTATTTGATATAGTTTTTTAGACTTGGAAGAAGAACCTCTCCTCTACCTTCCTGTTCTGTATCACATCTATTAATTTTAATAAAATTGGTGATACAAGCAAATCCTGTCTATAATGATAATAATACAATTTAACAAATGCAAGAATCATATGAAATAGAATTAAAAAAAGGTCCAATGTCTTGAGGATCTTGCCACTGCTAGGTCTAGTGAGGTCAACAATATACACCCTTACCCCTACCTTTTGCAAAAAGGATATTTTCAATTTTGAACCCATGGCTTCAAGTCACAATAGAATAACCTTATGGCACCAATGCCTTCTCATAGAATTAAAATGGTTAAGAATTGTAGTTTTACAAGGAACAGGTGCCCATGAGATGAGGTAAGTTTCTTCTTAGTTCCTTCCCCATCTTCCTCCTAAGAGAAACAAAGATGTCATAGATGACTGGGTCATCCAACAAATTAATCCACACAGATGGTGCATAAGTGATCTTCTGTTAAGTCCCAACGGTGGCATAAATCAAGCTCCCACCAAATTCCAAGTCTTTCCATTTTTGTTCCCGTACATGTTTGCATTCCATGCAAGTACCAAGGCCCCTGCTACCTATATACTAGAAAGCTTTTAGAACCCATTTGTGCCTATGTTATCGAAAGCCCGCCTAGGCGAGTGCCTAGGCGTTTAGCCGAGGCGAGACACTGGCAACTCGCCTCGCCGGGTCCAAGTTCGTTGAGGCGATCGCCTCACTGTCGCTTGGGCTGCCTCGGTCGCCTTAGCTTGCCCAGGCCGCCTCCAACACCTCGTCCCAGTCCGCCAGCCCGACCCGCTCAGCAGATCGGCATATCGGGCGTCCGCAAACCCACAAAAACCCACTAACCCAATAAGGCAAATCCTGGCTATAAAATATCTTCTGAGGGTTTCGATCAACCCCCCCCCCCGGCCATTTCCTCCCTTCCTCCCCGATCGAGCAAACCCTAATCTCCACCCCCTGTAGAGATTAGCGCGACCCTGAGGGCCTGAGGCGGACGACGATGTCTCCTCCTCTCTCTCTCAGGCGGGACTCCACTCGTCTCCCTCTCTTTGTCTCTCTCACACAGACATAAACACACACACACACACACGCACCCTCTCTCCATGTCTCCGTCTCCCTCTCTCTGTCTCCCTCTCTTCCTCTTTCTCTCTCACATGCACACATACAGAGAGGGGCTCAGCCACTCTCCCACTCTGTTACTCTCTCTCTCTCCCTCTCTGTCTCACTCACAGTGAGAGGAAGGGCCGAGACCCTCTTTGTCTCCCTCTCCCTTGCTCAGTCTCTCTCTGTTCTCTCACTCTTTGTCTCCCTCTCACTCTCTCACTCTGTCTTTGTCACAAACATAGACACACGCATAGTCATTGGAAGGGATCGAGCCCTTTCTCACTCTACTCTCTCACTCTCTGTCTCCCTCTCCCTCTCTCTATCTCTCTCACACACAGACACACGCACAGTCAAAGGGAGGGGCCGAGCCCCTCTCTCACTCTATTCTCTCACTCTGTCTCCCTCTCCCTTTCTCTCTATCACATAGACACACACACGCACAGTAAGAGGGACGGGTCGACCCCCTCTCTCACTCTGTTCTCTCACTCTCTGTCTTCCTCTCCTTTTCTCTCTCTCACACAGACACACGCACAGTCAGAGGGATAGGCCGAGCCCCTCTCTCTCTCTCTCTCTCTCACAGTGACAATCAATCGTGCAAGGCAATCGGCGTCGGCGACAACAACAGTCTCTATTCTATTTGGACTTTGGAGAATTTCTGGCAACAAACAATCAATAAAAATATTTTTTAAAATTGTTGTTTGATTTATTTTTGTGTAATCTTATTTAAATTTGTTGTTTGAATTTTTTTAAAGATGTCTACACCTACACCACCTATTTTTGTGTTCGTTTCTGATGGCGCATCGTCAAATGCAAGCACTCAAGGGCCCAATGTAGAAAAGGGCTGATCAAAAGACATTGGATGAAAATATGGAACTTCTGCCAATCCACAAAATAGAGATGAGATAACATGTAATTTTTGTAAAAAGGTGAGAAAAAGATGAATTTACCGACTAAAGTAACATTTAGCCGGCATAGGTACAAATGTGATAGCTTGCCAGAAGGTTCTCGTAGATGTGAAGGCAGAAATCCGAGAATATATGCAAAATGCCAAGAAAGTTAGAACTGAGAAGCTACAAATGGTGAGGGAGGCGGAAGGTAGAGATGATTTTTTGAAAGATTCATTTCAATCTGTGGAGGTCTCAAGTTAATATACTTGATGACATTGTTGCAAAGCCACCACGGATGAAGGGTCCGATAGACAAGTTTTGCACTCCTGATCCAGAACAAGCTAAGATTGTAAGAGATAAAAAATGGGGAAAGGAGTATCGTGAAAGGGTCCTCTAATACGTACGTAGATGGTTTTATCAAACTGGCATCCCATTCAATACCGTGCGCCTACCTAGCTTTCAAACAATGTTAGAAGTTGTAGGACAATACGGTTCGGGATTTAAAAGGCCTAGCTATCACAAGATTCATGAGACTATTTTGCATAAAGAGGTAAAAACAACTCAAGTATTTTTTTAAAAAAAGTGAGTAGTACCACTAATGTATAAAATGTAAAGAGAAAATACAAGAATAGGATGTGAAAACTCCCAAAAAATGGCACCCCAAAAAACCTATACACCAAAAGAACACACAAATCTAGTGTGAAACAAAGTCACAAAGTAGTCCCCCAAACAGCCAAAAAGAGGTGAATTAAGAGAATTCACATCACCAAGAATAACAGCTCATTCCCTTACTTTGTTACAAACAAAAGAAACAATTGTGTTCTCAGCACGAGGCTCGCTCCTAAAGATCCGATTATTCCGCTCCCTCCATAGTGTCCAGAGGGTGGCGTGAAGAATAAGCCACCTAACAGTCATGTCACTCCTGATGGGCCAAGGCATGTCTCACTATGCTAGCCGATACCGCAGCCAATCCTCCCAGTAAGCTCTCTCCACACCCCCTGTAAGTAGGAATAGCCTACAAACAGGTGGTCAAGAGTCTCAGTATCCTCACCACAAAGACAAAAAAATAACTCAAAGAGTTGGTGGATGCCCAAAAAGAAAATTGGGTGAGATATGGTTGTAGCATCATGTCTGATACATAGACAGATGTGAAGGGGCGAACACTGATCAACTTTCTTGTGAACTCTCTAGATGGGATTATTTTCCTGAAATCAATGGATGCTTTCAATCTATGTTCTTTCTCTATCTCTCATTATCATTCTGCCTTGCTCTCTGTCTCTAGGTGGGACTATTTTCTTGAAATCAATTGATGCTTCCTCAAACGTGAAAGATGCCAACTTGTTGGCAAATTTATTGGACAAGGTTATTAACGAAGTTGGTGTTAAGCATGTCATCCAAATTGTGACAGACAATGAGTCTAGTTATGTAGCAGCCGAGAGACTATTGATGTCAGCTCATCCTCATTTATTTCGGACACCATGTGCTGCCTATTGTTTAGACTTGATGTTGGAGGACATTTTCAAATTGTCTCCAATGAAAGAAACCATTCGTAGGGCGAAAATGGTGACTAGATTTATTTATGGGCACACAAGAATTCTTGTTATGATGAGACAGTACACAAATGACAAGAATCTTGCACGTGCAATTGTCACTCGCTTTGCCACCAACTACTTAAATTTGAAGAGTCTGCTTAATTGCAAAGATACCTTGAGAAGGATGTTTACATCTGTTGATTGGCTTGCTAGTAATAATCGATGGGCCAAAAAAAATGAAGGGAAGAAGGTAGCGGACATAATCTTGAAGACTTCTTTTTGGACTGGTGTGGCATATTCATTGCAAATATTCAAGCCCCTTGTTATGATTCTACAATTGGTTGATGGAGAAAAGCCAGCTATAGGCTACATTTATGAGGCTATGGAACATGCAAAGGAGAGTACTAAGAGTGCATTGAATGAAAAGCTTGACAAATATGGTCCAATTTGAGAAATCATTGATAGACGGTGGGACTTTCAATTGCATCGTCCTTTACATGCAACTGGCCTTTATCTCAATCCGGCTCTTTATTTCTCTAATTCAAAATTTGAGTATGATCAAGAAGTTAAGCAGGGGATATATGATTGCATTGAAAAGTTAACTCCAGAAGCCTCGGTCCAAGATGTAATTTTCAAGGAGCATGCAACTTATCAGTATGTCCAAGGGTTATTTGGGAGAGAAATGGCCATTAGGCAGCGCACTTCTATAGTTCTGGGTATGGATGCTTTTCTTGTCTATATTTAATTGCAACCATAGAGTAAAAATTATTGTGAATTATGATTTCTTTATGGTGTAACTACTTGGTGGTTGAACCACACACTGCCACACCTCACCTTCAAAAGATAGACATTCGGATCTTAAGTTTGACATGTAGTGCATCTAGCTGTGAACGCAATTGGAGTACATTTGAGCAAGTTAGATGAATAATTCCATATTCAAGTACATAAACGATGCTCCCTTAGTGTTCTTTTCTTGTTTAATTGATTGCACATAATATACTTGTAGGTGCACACAAAGAAAATGAATAGGTTGGAGCAAAAGAAGTTGAACGATATCATTTTTGTGCAATATAATCAACGCCTCCATACTCGTCATTTGCGTCTTCAGCAAAATGACTATGATCATATTTCTTTGGATGGCATTGATGATAGCAATGAGTGGATAGCTAATCCTCTAGAAAATGAAAATTTTGCGGATGAAGGGGAGGACCTCACATGACTAGATGTTGAAATTGTTGCCGGTGTTAATGAAGAAAAAGGACCAACCACAAGGGCGGCATCCAAAAAATGTCGCCTAAGAAAGGGAAAAAACATTGCCACATCTCACTCCATGGATGTGAGAGAAGTTGACTCCGAGGAGACACGATTGGAGAATGAGCTTCCAAGTGATAGGGACTCCTCTTTTATGAGTGGTGAGGAGACTTGAGAGTTGAGAGAGATTTTATGACTATGATTGTAGACTATGGAATTATGTAATTGACTTGTTTGGTTGTTTACTTGTTTTTGCTTTGTAATAATATTGTGCTTGCTATTCTTGTTTAGTGTATTTGCATGTATGACAATATGAGTGCTATTCTTGTTTAAGAGTGAATGAATTTAAGAAATTTATTGACTTTATATATGCAGATTTTTGATATTTACTTTTTAAAAAATATATTGTTGTGATATTTAGACATATACTATAATTTCTAAATAATATATATTTATATTTATTTAATAAAATCTCAAAATACCTAGGCCATCGCCTAGGCATTTGAGGTGTGGGGCGGCCCCCTAGTCGCCTCGATCGCCTCACGCCTCTGACTACATAGATTTGTGTTGATGACAGTGAGCACTCAGGTACCCTGCCATATGCAATAGAACTCTCGTCCATGCACAAACACCTTAAACAAAAGCGAATTATTTTTATCTATTAAAAATCTAAGAGACATATGTAACGTGTAGTCAACTATTCAAATTACAAAGAAGATGTACATGTCATTCTCATCAATCAAATGGACTATTTTTTCCCCTGAAGAATACCCATGCCTATATATATACCTATTTTTTATCAAAGGCAATGGAGGCGATAGCCTAGGCGAGGAGGCATCGCCTCTGCCTCAATCGACTCAATCTAGCCTTGTGGGCCCGGCCAACCTCCACACTGTTGAGCCTCTCTCATGACCCTCGCCTTGCCAATTACAATAATACCCTTATGGCACCACTAATCACCAATTAAAGTAATACCCTTAAATCACCACTAATCCGCGGCGTTGCGACGACGGTCCCACTTGGAGTGGCATCCGACTCTCCAACTGAAACCTTCCAATTAGGTCTTCCACTGAGTTCAAGCTCCACTCTTCAACACGCACGCCCCAGCTAATTTTGAGTTTTTTAAAAAAATAGATTTGTTGTTAATTTTATTTAAATTTGTTTGATTTTAGGAATTAATGAATTTAGAAAGTTTATTGATTTTATGTATGCATGTTTTGTGATATTTAAACATATATTTATATTATTTTAATAAAATATCACCTCAAACGTCTCAATGCCTAGCCATCGCCTAGGTGTTTGAGGGATGAGACGACCCTTGGTCGCCTCTCGTCTCTGACTACATAGATATATATTATCTCACATGATAACCTCTGGTTCCAAATTTCCAAAAGATTAAAAAAAAAATCATCACTTCATTTTCCCCATCCAAACTCACCTCAACTAAACCCACCATACTCGCTGGCAAATATACATAAAGATGCCCTCTCCTTCTCAAGTTCTCAAAGCTGCCCATAGGACCCACAAAATCCCATGGGTGGCAAGGACAACTATATGTATAAAGATCAAATTGTAATAAGATGCATAAAGACTATTGATCGATGATCAAGAAAATTGACCACTATGGATTTACCAGAAATGTTGTCAGCTCATTGTTGTCATGACCATAAATAGCACAAATATCCAGCAACTTTGGCAAGTCCAATAACTTCTTCTCCTGCAGGAGGGCTATAAACGAAAAAGATGAGAAAGTGCGCCTGGAAAATTGTTTACATCTCAAAGCCTTCCATCTACTGAGTCACATAACCAGTAAATGCCCATGCAAATCTGAAGGCGTAGTGAGAAGAAGGTAAAACACCTGCATGCTCTTTTGCATTGAGGCAACCATCAGAATGCACACCAGGCTCCTTGTTGGAGGACCTGCAGCGCAAAATAAATCATAAACACTGATGACATCTCTAATATATCTAAGCATGTGACACACAATATAGAATGCATGGAAACACCCATTAGGCCCGAGGTCTACATCATCTAAGCTAAATTTTGAGAAGGAGCATGCTTACATGCGGTAGAAGACCATAAAGACACGGCGACTTAGCTCAGCCTCTCCGATGATGATCCCTGCAATGGTTCCCCTCGGCCCACGATGAGGGAAGTCGTACCATCTGTTCCTGAACTGCAAGTAACTATCCAGAGACTCGTGCAAAGCGTCATTGCAAGCCACTGAAAAGTGGAATTTAAATAGACGATTGAAGAACAAAGCAAAAGAACATGAGAATCCAAGCATAAACAAGAATCCCGGAAGAAAAAATTTGGAAGATAAGATGAACAGAATATCGTCGGGGTAAGATGTGCTACCATCATCCAAAACCCACCCACAAGAAGCTAAATTTAGACTCGTCCGGCGTGAAATCTTAACCGGGAACCAACATTCAATACATCTGCCATCCAGAAGCCAAGAATGCAAGCTCGACACGCACCTTCCTTCCAGAACTCCCTGGGCTTCATCTTGAGGAGCCGCAAAAGCTCGCCGTTGAGGACGTCCACCACTGCCTGCGACTCCACGGCGTCCAGTCCCCCGCCCTCCACCCCGATCCCCGATGCCACCGCCTCATCCTGAGGTAGATAACTCACGAAGGCGGCACCGGCCTTCCCCCCGTCTCCCAAAAGTGGCGGCGGCCCGGAAGATGAGGAGGATGGCGGCGTCCCCCTCAGGGATCCCGTCAGCGACCGTGGCCGATATCTTTGGGATGTGACGTTCCGATCCCGCGACGACGAAGAAGCAGTCGCCGCCGCCGACGACGACGACGACGCCGACGGGGCGGCGGCGGCGTCGGTCCTGGGGACGAACATCTTCGCCTGGCGGGGGGGGTGGCCCCTCGGTCCGTAGGATCTCTGCGGCGGGGCGGACGACATGGTTTGGCGCCGCCTTGCTTCGGCAGGGTGGGGGGGCCGGGGGGACAGGCTGCGCCGGCGACGAGATGGGGAGCTCTGCGCAGCGCAGCAGGAGAACTCCCTGTTCTGATTGGGGGGTCGAGGGGGCGGCGCGCTGTGGGGACATGGCGACGGACATCGACCGAATCCCCCATGACAAATACAGTTTTCTGTTTGTGCCCTCGTATGTTTCTTATTTTTCAGTCAATATATGGATCGTTTAAAAATAATTAATGGCACATAATTGAACAGATAATTTTACACTTATGTTTATATAGTGAGATTATTTGTAGACCTACATCCATGTAGTAAGATTATTTCTACACTAATATATGACAATATTCAAAATTATAATTACATTCTAATATGAGTTAATGATACTTGCTTGACGGTAAGTGGTTATGATGCCTACTGATAGGGGCACTTTTACACGTTATGCAGTGAAGTCGCATTGATTAATATGTATACTAAGAGTGATATTTATATGATTATATATAGAGAAAATTAAGAGTCTTTTTGCATATAAATCATCCTTATGTAAAAAATTACAAAAGTATCATTCTTAAAATCAGATTTGAACACGTGTCATTATTTTTATCTAAACATTATAAAATTCTTTGGTTTATTTTTAATGACAAAGATACATTTTCCTCACCCCCAACTAGAGAGGAGGGACACCGGATGATGGTGCAGGTTAGAATACACCTACAACCAACGCACACACACACACACACATAGAGAGAGAGAGAGAGAGAGAGAGAGAGACCCACCCTATGGGAGGGATGCGAGAGGTTGCCTCACGTCAAATTTTTTATCTCATTCTTCAAGGCTTCTCATGATTCGCCACGTAGATCTGTCTATGTTGGATCACAATCATTGTAAGCAGTGTAAAGTGGACGATGTTATCTTTTGTAACCTTACTATATTTGTTAAAAGCTACTTTGATAAAGGAATAAGTCCGATTAAAATAGGTTAACTAGGGTGAGATGAATTTTTATTTGACTCTTTTTTTCTTAACTAAGGTCGATTAGGGATAAAGTTGAGTTTTGTGAATCTATGAGAAGGGGTGAAATAAGCCATCCAGGGTGGGTTAGGGATGGTGTATCCATCCCTAACTCACTCCAAAAATAAGTTGGCTTAGAAGTTTAAGTTCAAGATACTTTTCTTCTAACAACAATTATCACGTAGAAATATTAAAAGATCTTGACTGCGTACAATATATACTGCACATGTAAAATGTTCATTGATATTTGACCAGTTAGAAGATTTATTCCATAACAATTATAAAACAAATATATATCAAAG
Organism: Amorphophallus konjac; assembly: GCA_022559845.1. Lineage (NCBI taxonomy): Eukaryota > Viridiplantae > Streptophyta > Magnoliopsida > Alismatales > Araceae > Amorphophallus > Amorphophallus konjac. The sequence continues at coordinate 52,686 of JAHNEJ010001050.1, forward strand.
ATGTGCCTAAATAATATGCTAAGCATTCGATGCAAATGAATTTCAAATATAATAAACCGATACATTTTTGTAGAGACGAGAAAATAGTCTCTCGAACCTCGTACTATACTTTTAATATTTATTTGTTGGAGAAGATCGTCCAGTCACCTGTGGAAGCCTGCAAACACTAGAAAAATAGCGTCAGAAAAAACCCTAGATATTATCCCAGGGGACAACTCTCTGATGCATAAGTCAGAACATTGTTATGTGGGGATCAAGGGAGGATGGAGGAGAGAGAGAGATGAGAGCCGATTGATCAAGTCTGGAGTGAGGATCGGACTTCCGAAGGAGTGCTTGTCATGCCTAGTGGGTGCTCAGAGAGTGCTCGCTAGACTGGAAGAGTACTCAGAAGCGGACAAGGACTATCCTCTGTAAAAGGCACTCTTTGTAAATATTAGTCTGTCGTAGCATGCGTAAGAGTCTATCTCACCGTCCCCCCCCCCTTTTGTCCCTTATCGAAGGTATATTTATAGGGGTTGCCCCTGACGGTGGAGACCTATCCCTTAACAAGGAAGGGAGTGAGTCGTGGGGTAACGTCTCCCCGTGATCGTGGGGAGTTTCCCGTTGTGGGCCCGTTCCTTCGGAGTCGGGCGGCCTTTATGTTGTTGGGAGCAGAGGATTGTCAAGCTAGAGGGGGAGGGGGTGAATAGATTGACCACTTAAAATTTTAAACAGAATAAAACGATCGCACACTCTGTGATAGCACAGGCATAACCTCACTCCGTGAACTCTAGAAGGCAAACGCAATATCTAAGTGCACTAACCGAGACAATAAGCATGAAATCAAACCACAAGCACAAACCACGGGAGACAGGAGTTTTAAGGTGGTTCGATCTCTATCCCGAGACCTACGTCCACCCCCTCACCAACCCGGCGGGGATCACCGCTGAGCTTTACAGCTTATGCTAAAACCAGAGAAGAACCCTTCTCTGACCTGCAGATCCAATCTGCAGAAGACAGCAACACACTGTCACAGAACCGCTGTCAAACAGCTTGCAGACACGAAGTCTGTTCTCCCTCTGATCTCAGAACTCACTCTGGATCAGAACAAACCTGTCCACTAAATCCCAGTGGAACAGTAATCCGAATATAACAATGTATAAGAAAAACAAAAATACAAAGTAAGGAATAAACTCAGAAGACGCTGGTCAATGAATCTTCAGGCTTCTTGAGCAGCAGAAGAGAGTGTAGCCTGAAGGGATGAACAGCACGATCTGAGTATGATCTCCTCTACAATTGAGGCTAGATCAGACTGATGCTTCCACGGTTCTTCAGCGTCTGATCTACTTCACCAGGAGAACGAACCTGTACTGCAAACTTCGCACTAGACAGTCTTCGAATATCCCCTTGCTCTTAGTTCTCCTGAAGAAGAATACCTCACCCCGTTCGTCTCACCTTTTTCCTCAACTCCACGGATAGAGTAGAGATCCACTTCTCTATCTCCTTTTTCGTTTTCCCGCGTAGGATTGGGCCCCACGAGATTCCCAATCATTTACCCACGTGTGAAGAAGCTTCTGGACTAACGGAGGAAGTGTGCACTTCATTTGCAGACGTGGCTAGCCCACTTTATCCAGTTCTTCTGCCCGAGCACTTGTCTGGGACTGGGTGCGTCGACGCCAGCATCTGGATGCGTCGACGCTGTGTGAAGATAGCTCGAGGACAGATTTCTGTCTTGGGCTTCTGGAGGCAAACGCGTCGACGCTACACCCGAGTGGCGTTGACGCAGTTAGTATGCGCGTGACTTAAAACAGCTTGAGATCCAGTCACAGCGTCGACGCTGTCTTGCTTGAGGCGTCGACGTAGTCTTGATGAAGTGTGCTTCAACTTGGAGAAACTGAAGGCTGCGTCGACCCTTTGAGCTTGTGGCGTCGACGCTGACTATTGCCTGCAGTAATTCTCAACAAAAATACTTGCCACATAACATATTATCAAATAATACATCAACATGTCATATCATGGTGGTCATCATCAAAACCAGGAGGACAACAATCTCCCCCTTTTTGATGATGGCAACCATGATGGAATTCTAGCACTTTAATGATCATGCAATTCAATAACCAATGAAGCAGAGGCATGCACGACCATAGCAATCAAAAGCAAGTATCAACATTCAACTCATTCACCATTCAACTAAACACAACACATGATCAAATTATAAAGATGAAAAAGTGAAGTGCATCACAGTCTCACAGTCTCCCCCTTTGACATCAGCAAGAAGGGGAGGCCACAAGTCAAGTAATTATAACAAAACATCTTGTCACGCCCCGAGCGCGGAAGATACCCGGAGATGCGCGACGTGTCTATATCAATCATGTCAATCAGAGTGGTCGTGTATTCGACACAAAGACAGAGATGCGCAAAATAGCAAGATAACCCAATCCTTTATTTCATAATGGATAGACTATTACAAATCCAATACTCTGTTTAATAAAAAGGAAAAGAATACATATTTGACTCAAGAAACTATAGAAAAGGCTAGACGACACTTGTAGAAGCTCTATCACTTTCACTCTTGACCATTCCCATCCGATTGACTTCCATCGTCGTCGGACTTACCTGAAAAGTACAAAGGGACAAACGGAATGAGCGAACGCTCAGTAGGAAATTATATCTCAAGTACTAGCGAGGGGTTTAAGTAATTACATTTTTATGAATGCAATAAAGCTATGCATGCTCGCATAAAACGACAGGATAGATAGAATGTAGTATCAAGGAAATAAGATGAACTTATCATGAACTTTCAACAAGATAACAAGTTTATTCGAGATATTCAAGCAAGTACATTTAACAAATCATGTCAAGAACTTTGGCTATCATGTATCAAGCAAGCAAGTAAATTACCCTTTTTCGGGCCACGCATTTCATTTCATGTCAAGTACGAGTCAAGTACAAGATGTGTGTGGAATGTCCAATCAAGCAAGTCAAGTACTCGGTATAATGCCAGATACCTTATCATTTTAACTCCCATGGGCACAAGTACTTTCGGGTGCTCCTCCCAGGACCAGATCGGGCCCTATATGCGCAGGCATTTATCATGTGTTTTGACATCCACTCTTGTTTATAGCCAACATAGAATTTCAATAATCAAGCTTGTAGACACGTATGACAACTTTGATAGAATAGAGTCCAAAATATGACAAAGGACATAGAATGGCGATAATAACGGTATAATCACGATATCGATAAAACTAGGTAGAACATGATTCCCTTAACTTGGGTACCATGACAAATCAGTATGGACATTCTTTATATAGAATTGAGGTCCACATGAACAGTATATCAAAGGTAAGATACCCTCATTCTTATCATAGAATTGAGGTTTACAAGAATGGCACGATATGGCATGATATCATCATCCCATCAAGAATTTCTTATGATATACTCTTTGTATAATCATAAGGGCCGGTATACCATGTTTCTTTAGAGTGACATGGCATCAATGGTGTAATGGGTTTTTAGGGTACAACCAGCTCAGTCGGCCTTGAGGGAATCCAAGGCTACGAGGAGTCTTACGGAGGTCTCTATGACTAACTCGCTAGTCCAAAGGAACGGAATGTCCAATGGAGAGCTTGTATGTCAATGAGAGTTGAGTGTGATCGATAAATCAACGTGAAAAGTGGGACTATACTCACGGAGTGGAGAATAGTGCCGATATATGTATATAAATATATATTGAAACAATCGTTTAACAGTAACGGGTTAAAAACAGTTTACAGTAAAATAACGACTTAGGTCAAGTCGGTTCTCAAGTAATTAACGCCTAACAAAAGGGCGTTTACATCTGTTTCTATTTTGCAGAATTTTCATTAGTTCAGTAATTTATCTAAAACACGCCTTGGTCAGGGTCGTTTCTTCAAGATCTGACGACTACACCAGAAGGCGTCTTATTGTTTACATATTTGACAGAATACAATTAATTTTCAGGAATTATCAAAAACGCGCCCTGGGTAGGGGCGTTACTATTTAATTCTATTTTTCAGAATATATGAATTTCAGGATTTTAACCGATACACGCCCTAGGAAGGGGCGTTACCTTTCAGATTCACGCCCTATGAGGGGGCGTTAATATGTGGAAAACGACTTTGTCCAAGTCGTTAATTCAAGTTCCTTCAGAAACTTTAAGGACAGTAACAATTTCAGGATAACAGAGGAACGAATGTAATATCATGACAGTAAAGTTAGCAGGTTGAAGACAGAGGATCATGCATTATTTTATAATCAGGATTTCAGGATTTCATAGATAATCAATTCTTAAGATGGGTGATTAACGGTTTAAAGAAATTAACGCCTGAGTGCGGGGCGTTAAACATGAAATTAACGACCTGGGAAGAGTCGTTTCATGTGAATTAGCGCCCTTGACAGGGGCGTCTCTTTCAAAATATTGCAGAAAACGCATGGAAACTATAATAACCGTATGCATGACATGCTTATATATATATATCTTGCATTAATTTCATTTGGGCTACAATAACTTGAGAAAACCTACCTTTAATGGAACGTGAAGGATGAGATAGAAGATGAGCTCTGTTGCAACGAAAATCCGCAACAGCAGCAGCAGCCGGAAGAAGAACAAATGTTCTTCAAAGATCTTCACGCTACAGAACCTGTAGAGGAAGAGAAAAAGAGGGAAGATGAAGATGTTAATAATCTTCATAGTTATAATCGACGTTTAAGGAAAAAGATAGAAGAATATTACCTATTCTTCGACGGCAGTAGCAGAGTTTCCTGAACAAGAAGAAAACTAATTATTCTTCATATAATCTGAAGCAAGAAAAACAAAAGGGAATAAGAAGAACAGTTTGTTCTTCACGTACCGTGCAGCAGTAGTTCGTCCAAATAGACTTAGGGTTGGCCGAACATGTTTATTTATAAGACTTTGGAAGTCCTATTAGAGTTAGTGATTGTGTGAGGGTAGTATATCCCTAATAGAGTCCTTACTCTATTAGACACTTACTAGATTAGGTTAATCTTTCCCTGGATAAGCGCTGGGTTCGAACGGTTCACGCACGGAATTAACGACTTTGGTCAGGGCGTGTATTCTTTAATTAACGCCTTGCATAAGGGCGTTTCTTAAAAAGCGCCTTGAAAAAGGGCGTTTCGTGTTTTAAAACACGCCCAAGATAGGGGCGTTTCTTTTACTTACCCATTTGGTCGCGTGAGAACTGACGACCGTAGGTGTGGGCGTCCTTTCTTTATTCACGCCATGGATAGAGGCGTTTCTTTATAAATTAACGCCTTAATAAGAGGCGTTATTTTTAATTTGTTTTATTTCGTCCAATTAACCCTATTCCTTTTATATATTACTTCTGTAATATATATGTTTTAATTTATTTCAATTATTCATTTATCAGGGTTGCTACACCCTCCCCCACTTAAAAAGAATTTGGTCCCCAAATTCAATATATATATAATTATACATGTGGAGAGCGTAGAACATATACCTCTTAGAATAACTCGGGAAATCGTTTCTTCATAGATTCTTCGGTCTCCCATGTCGCTTCGTGTTCAGGATTCTTATTCCATTGCACCTTAAGCATGGGAATAACCTTATTCCTTAGAGCTCGTATTTCTCGATCTAATATCTTTAAAGGCCTCTGTTCATATGTGAGATCTTTCTGGATCACCAGATCTCCATGCTCAATAATATGTGACGGATCGTGCACATACTTCTTCAACATAGATATGTGAAATACATTGTGTACCTCGGACAACTGAGGAGGCAACGCGATGCGATAAGCAACCTCGCCAACTCTTTCGAGTACCTCAAATGGTCCGATGAATCTTGGCGTAAGCTTGCCCTTAACACCAAATCTTCGTATGCCACGTCCAGGGGATATTTTAAGAAATACATGATCTCCAACCTGGAATTCAAGATCTCTTCTCCTGGTATCAGCATAAGCCTTTTGCCTTGTCTGAGCAACTTGTAATCTTTCTCTGATTACCTGTATCTTCTCAGTTGTATCCCTTATCATGTCTGGACCTAATAGTTGTTTCTCTCCAACTTCGTTCCAACATATGGGAGATCGACAACTCCTTCCGT
>JAHNEJ010002930.1:0-60867 GCA_022559845.1 Amorphophallus konjac
ACGGGTTCGGCTTCTCGCCCTAGTGAGGCCATTAGCGGCCGATGGATCGCCGTTCAAGGCGGAATTACCCAGGATGCAATGCCATCCTGCAAGGAAGCTTCGGACACAGGTCCGTCTTGATGAGAGGCACCAATCACAGTGCCGAAAGTCGTACCTACGGGACACCCGTGTGTCTGGACCGGAAGCACACGAAGTTCTGATCAAGGCCGTTCGTCGCGTCAAGAGCTTCGTCAACACCCCGTCAAGGCTCCCCGAGAGCCAGTACGAGAGGAACAGTCAACTGGAGTCTCCGGAACCATCCCCGGACCCACCGGCCTGGCCGTGCCTGGCAAACAGGTTAAAACGGCGCCGTCAATCCGGCGCGCAAAGTCTAAAGGGGCTGTTCCCCGGCGCCATCAATCCGGCGCGCCAAAAGCAAGGGGGGCTGCTCCCCGGCGCCCTCAACCCGGCGCGCCCCTCTCCACCGCGCCGTTTTAACAAAAGGGCTATATATGCCCTGCCTTCATAAAAAAGAAAAGAGGGAGGAGATCAAGGGGATTATCCGAGAAGAGAGGCCAACAGAAAAAGAGAAGAAAAAAAAAGAGATCGGAGAGGTCTCGGAATCCAAAGAGAAAAAAAAGAGAATTAGAAGAAAGAGAGAGGTCCAGGGAAAAGGGGAGGAGGTCCTTCGTCTGAAGAGGTCCCCCGTCTGGGCTTCCCGGCGGCCGACATCCTGCTCCATCCGAGCCCCCCGGAGTCGAAGAAGAAGACCGTCTGCTTGTTTGCCGAGGTCGGGTCTCCGTTTTTTTTTTCTTCCGGTTAACCCCTCTGCTCTTCTTTGTTTTTTTTGTTTTCTGGCACAATGTAAGTGAGAGATCGGGGGAGGGGCGATGATACGAGCCTTTCCTCCCCCCTTTTTTCTCTCACCTTTTCCTCTGCTATGCTTTGGCTTCAACTGTAATAGTTCCTTTTCTTCTGTTAATGAAACGGCTGCCGATCGACAACGACGGCGTCGGAATCCATGTGCTCTGCATATGTATGAATGTGGGTTGTACATGAATCAATGAAAGTCTATCGTTGCTAATGTCTTCTGCCCCGTGCGTACCCTCTCTCATCCTCTTGCGAGTGTACCTCTGATCGCTCTATTTAATATGTATCTGCATTCACTCGTAGTTGGTTTCCTCCGATGCTGGGTGTGCCTTCGGGCTATAGAAATCATTTGTCCCCCTTCCCCGGGGTTCTCTCCTGCTTTAAGTCCGATGCAACAACCGGATTTCGTGTTGAACGCCCCACTGGCTCTGCGAACAGAGATGCACTTGTGTGCATATCTCTGTCTGTCTCCGCCCAGAGATGAGGACCCTTCACTGTCCCCTGTGTGCCCTGCTTCATAGGCCAGAGGGGCAGGGAGAATCTCTCGGATTGTCCCTAATGGTCCAAACGGCCAGCCTCATGGGGTTTGTTTCTGAATGCCGTATATATGTATACAGAGCTGTACCCCGGGCTATGTGCTGGTCACATATTGTGCCGGCGATTGACATGCTCGACCCGACGGGCTCTATCATTCTAATGTGTTTATAGACACTTCGTGTGTTTGTCTGTCACCGTCAAACGATGTTCATACCGCTTCCTGTCGTGTCATAAGCATCTTGATGGGAGTATGCTACGTAGCATCATTCCGGCATCCGGGGAGGGGAACATTCTACTGATTTCTCATAATAATTCGCTCGGTCTGTAAGAGCCCATTTGCCGGTAATGGGTCTCTGAGAACCAGTGAGCGCACATCAATTGGGTTAATCCCTACACTTTAAATCCACGGTCCTTTATGGGCTTTGTGGTGGCCGTGGGTCGTGTGCCCCTCGTAGGCTTGCCTTGGGGTTTTCCTCCCATCTCGGCCGTCCCGATTCGAGCGTCGTGGTGACTCGGGTCGCGTGCCCCTTGTAGGCTTGCCTCGGGGTTCTCGCTCCCATATTGAGCCGCCTCATTCACTCACTGTTGCCCACGGACTCGGTGCCCCTAGTAGGCTATGCCTCGGGGTTTTCCCTTTCCGTCGGGGTCTTCGCCGGCCGCCGTTGTGCCACCCGGCATTTAGGGGTTTGCTCCGCCACGTGAGCATCCTCCGCTTCTCCCCGACAAATCCTTTAGGATGGGGAGATGCTGCCGAAATTTCGGCTCAAACGAGTGTAAACTCGGAGCAATTGCTGCGCTCGAGTGTGAACCTCGCGCGAACCCGTGACTTGGCTTTGAACGGTTTGGGACCGATCCAATGAATAATCAATTCAATAAAGTCCTCAAAACCCCCAAAATAATCTAATAAATCCATAAATAAATCAACGGAATCTCGGTTTCCGCGAAATCGGGCTTAAAACGGCGCAATCACGCGTTAAAACGGCGCGGCCTAAAGCGGCGCGCCCTATCCGGCGCGCCCTATCCGGCGCGCCCTCCCCGGCGCGCCCCTACCTTCCACCGCGCCGTTTTAACGGCCTTTCCCCCTTTTACCTACGTTTGACCGCGCCGTTTTAACCCCTTTTACCTACGTTTCAGGGCATCGTTTTAACCATTCCAACCCGTTTCTTCGCATGCACTGCACCGGTTTCGTTCCGAGTCGTGTCATCGCATAATTCTAATCCTTTTTTTTTTCATGGGATGATTTCTCATACTAATCATGGAATTTCATAAGCTCTTTGATTGAATAAATTGAATAAACTAGCTTTTCAAGCTTGAATTGATATGTCTCGAATCTTTGGCATCATGATTTGGCCCAAGCATTCGTGTCTCATTAATGTATGCCCGAGTGGGTGCACCCTTGGTATATCAAATGACATTGTCAGAAGGCCAGGTTATGCCTGACCGGAAACCTTGTCGCGCGGGAAGGCGGCTTTCGGGCCTAAGTACTCCGCCATGTACCAGGCCCCACCTCAATAAACCCTGCGTATTCGGTCATGACATCTTGCATGATTGTTCGCATGCTCTGTATCTTTTATTCCGGCTTCGACAGCCCGCTATCTCGGCAACTAATCAAAGGTGTTCCCTCCTCGTGGGGGATGTAATTAACGCCATAGCCTTTACGGTATGGCGGACTGCTGGTCCCGACCGAACCTCACTCTCGCCCGATAAGGGTCAGAATGAGCGCATCATAAATCGTCACTCATGTGACTGGCACGCCCGCGTCGTCAATCAGTCAGTTGATTACTAGTTAGTCAATCGATTGATCGACCCGCGAAATAAATGAATGAAAAATACCAACGAAAAGGAGCGAAGGAAGAGACGGTCGAAACAGTCTGGCACGCCCGGTGGGACCGGTGTCACCTTTCATCTCTTTGCCGAGATATTCGGGCTTCGAAGCCCTTTCAAAGTCTACTGATTGTTTTCCTGTCTATCTTTTCAGTGCAAACAATGACGACTCATGGAATAGCTGGCGTCGACTTCGACCAATCGATAGTCGCCGGACACGCGCAAGGGTACCTGGCGGTGCCCATGGAATTTGGTAGCTTTCCTCCTGCTGTGGGCTTCCCCAACTTCTTGGGGTTGGCCTTTGTCGACATGCTGGAAGTCGAGGCAATGGAACCCGTCAAGGAACATGTGAAGGAAATGGAGCCTCTGAAGGCCCCCTGCCGCGGTGATTCGCTCAAGAACCCGGTTCCGGCCGCTAGCTGCCTGGTGCACCACCTTGTACGGGTGATGCATCCCACTGATATCAACAAGCCCCCTAGAGGACGTCAGCGTCGCCAGGCTCGCAAGAACCCTGCCGTGATCACCGGAACTGTCTCTCAGTCCGGAAAATCAATGCTGGTGGGAGATATGCGTGTCTTCCTCAACGGGCGCACGGCACGGGTGACCCCAGATCGCGTCATCCCAAACGTCCCTGTCTACAACAACTATCAAGCTCTCGCTGGAAGGAGGGCAGAAAGAGAAGAAGCCGGCCACCATGGCCAAGAAAACCCGGCGCTCAGGCCGAGGAAATTCAAACAGGTGTGGGTTCCCAAGCGGACCCAACCTGCCTACCATCCAACGCCCACCCGCCATCGTCCTATGAACGACGAGGCGAGAGCGAGAAGAGAAAGGGGCTTGTCCCTGATGAATGAAGAAGAGGTGGTTGCGGATCCTCCGCGTCACAGAAGTTTCCGGGCTGTGGCCCGTCAAGCCAACGTCCCTGCCACGGGGCGAAGGTTCCAACAGCCAGCTGACAGAGCTCGACTGGCCTACATTCCTCCTGCTGGAGGTCGACCACTCTCCCCCATGCTACATCAAGAACGGGGTCAAGAAGAAATGGCCTGCCTGGTCAGAAGCTATTTCCGAGGATTGGGTAACACCTCACTCGGACAGCAGCGGCTGATGCAGACAGTCGTCACTGAAGAAAATTGCTGCCCATCAACGACAGATGAAGAAGAAATAGAGGATATAATAAGGATGTCGTCGGTCGATGACAACGGACACAATGACGGCTCTGAGATCAAAGCCGATGAAGCCTTCCCCGAGCGGGAAGAAAGAAGAAGAATTTCTGTGTTCGAGAGGCTGACCTTCCCGCAACAAGCAAGGCGGAGGGTCCATCGACGAAGAAGGAGGATGCAGGTTGTCACTTGCAACATGGCTGGCGTGTCCAGCCGATATGGGAAGCTTCCTGAAAACTCTCAAGAACTGGCTCAGTTGGCCGTACGGCCGGGACCAGTTACCCGCAGGACAGAAGCAGCAAGAGGGCTTCTGACAGCGATGAAAGAGAAACAGCCCCAGTCATACCTCCACTGGGATGACAAAGCCCCCGTCTTGACCGCTAATGTGGTAACGACGGAAGAAGAAGACGACGTACTCCTCGATATCCTGCCCGAGGGTACGTCCGGGGAAACGACAGAAGGTGTCCCCACCACTATAGACCCATCAGTCTTGATGCTGCTGCAAAGATATCAACGGGAAATAGATTCCCTGAAGAAACAGCTGATGGAGAAAACTGAACACTCATCAGCCTCCAAACCACCCGAAGTCCAAGGTGAATCATCCCGGGGAGCGGCTCGTCGAGACGACCCTCCACCACTTTGCACACTACCCCAGCCGTCAGAGCCAACTGTGACGACAGCACAACAGCGGCCACCACAGCCTCAGTCACTGCTGCCTCCGGTGCTTCCTCAGGTGCACCCAACACCCCCGCTGCTGCATCCTCCACAGGCGACCACCCTGGTCACCCCGTACCTGCAGCCAGCACACTTCTATCCGGAGCCAGTCGACCCCACGGTCGTGAGCCGGATGATGGTGGAGAGGATGATCGAGCTGAAGCTCGCAGAGAAGAGCGAAGGCGACTACGTCGCATTCGATGCCTACCGGGTGCCCTACCCGCAACACCATGCGGCTAAGCGACTTCCCCCGGGAGTCAACAAGCCGCCCAAATTTGACAAATTCAACGGGAAAGGTTCCCCAAAAGAACATATTGCATATATATGACCGTTATGGGTGATCTGTCCACCGACGAGTCATATCTGCTGAAATTCTTCGGGTCCTCGCTGACGGGGCTCGCATTTGAATGGTACTCCAGCCTCTCGGCCGGGTCAATCAATGACTGGTCAGATATGCAGAGGAAATTCAGGGAAAGATTCCATGTCACAGAGAGGGAGGTCACAGTGGCCGAACTCTATTCGACAAAACAAAGGGCAGATGAGACCGCCCTTGACTACATCAAGAGGTGGAGGAACCTCGGAATGAGATGTAAGCGGCCCCCGCATCAGGAGGACGCTGTGCAAATATGTAAGCAAAATCTCAGGAGGGAGGTCTTGGAAAAAATGATCGGGATGGAAATACGGTCGTTCGACCGGCTGAATAATGTGGTGGCCGAGGTAGAGGCTTTTCTAGCCAAGCCCGTCCCGCCGTCAGCTACCAGCACAGCCCAGAAAGGCAAGGCGGTGGAACGGCGCCCCACACCTAAAGAAGCGAATGCGCTTGATATCAAGGCGTTCGAACAACAGAAGGAGAAAGGCAAGAAAGCGGCTCCCCCGCAACCTGCGAAAGCTCCAGATGACAAAGAAGGTCCTTCGTTGAGGGACAAAATGAAGAAGGCTTATTCCTTTCCTAAGGATAAGACCCGAATCCTATTTGACTGGGTAACAGAATACAGTATGGTCACTCTGCCTGAGCCAAGAAGACCAGAGGACCTCAAAAGAAGAGACAGTCCAAGATTCTGCCCCTATCACCAGATGCTGGGACATTCAATCGAAGACTGTTATGTTTTCAAAGACATCATTGAAGGGATGGTGAAGAAAAATGAGATAGAGCTGGGAGAGTACAAAGTAGACCCTCCTCAGCCACATGAAGCTCCTCCCCGAAGAGCAGCAGTCAACATGATCTCCCTCTACCAGGCGTTACCTGAGGAGATCTCTGAAGCAAGCACACGGAGCACCTACGAAATTCATTTCCTGGAGCCCGTGAAGGAACAGCAGGGATGGCAGCAAGTCCCTGTGAAGCACAATAAGAAGAGGGCACCCTGCCCGAAAGAGGGGGCACTTATCCGTGGCGTCACGCCCCGGCCTGCTCCGCCAGTGATAGCGCCTACGTGGATTACTCCATCTGCAGCTATCAGAATACATGCACCCAACAGAAGGAGACAGACTCCCCTGCCAGTGGTCAAGGAAACCAACCCCGGGGTCCTTCGACTGCAACACCTGATTGAAGGGCTAGATGAATATGTACAGCCCGAATTGAAACCCCTGCTCGTACGGGACTACGTCCCATGGCAGGAGCTGGAGCAACTCTCACTCAAGCAGACGGAGGAAGCTGAAGCAGCACCCCCTGAAGCGAGCAGTCTATTCTGGGGGCAGGTGCCCGCAGAAGCAAAAAGGAAAAAGAAGCAAAAGAAGAAGAAAAGAAAGGCCGTTGGCGCCAATAAAGCACAGGTTGTCTCCTGTAATACACTATCAGCCCTCTTCAACCTACCCGGGGAAGAGGAAGAAGAAGAAATATGCTTTACACCCCACACTGGGGAAAGCAGGGTCGAGGCCGCCACTGCTGCACATGCCACGCGGTCAGGCCGAAAATGGGGGCGCCAACCCCCACCCAACCACAATATTGTGTTCAGAGGGGAACAACCCTACAAGACACCTCCGCCGGAGGTCAAGGGAGTTCAAATCCCTCCTCCGTCCGGTCTATACAACAAGAGCGGGGGCAAGGCTGTCCCCTCATTTCTTGAATTTATGAAGATGTCAAAGGGGAAACAGCCTTGTCAAGACGCCAACCCTACACCCGGGGTCAATCACCCTCGGCCAGTGCAATCTACGGAGGATACAAATGCAGATGGGGCTTGCCCTGCAGCAACCAATAAAGAAGACTCGACAGTCGGTGCCAGTCGAGAGGGTGCCGAGTCCGAGGAAGATGAAGCAGGTCCGTCTGGACCCACAAATCAAAACCTTCCTAAGCCCAGATGGGTTGAGGAGATGAAGCTCTCCAATGTCCGGGCTGGAAGCCGAATAATGAAGCTGCTCAAGAAGCTCCCTGCTCGTTTTACGATCTGGGAAATTCTCTCTTTGAGTGAAGAAACTAGACATGCAATCATCACTGCTCTGCAGACGCCTGCCCAGTTTGAAACCTGCATAGCTGAGGCTATACCAGAAGCCAGTATGACCTTCTCTCCAGAAGACATGCTACTGCCTACGGCCAGTCACAACAGGCCGCTATATATGAAAGGGCACCTGAATGGAAGAGAACTGAACCGGATTCTGGTCGATCCTGGCGCAGCAGTCAACATCCTGCCATATAGAATATACGAGAGGTACCACTTCAATGTGCATCTCGAAAAGGCCGGGGATATGCGTATCGCGGGCTTCAACCAGAAATGTGAAGTATCTATGGGGGTGGCAGAATTCACACTGACTCTGGCAGATTTCACTACAACGGTGCAGTTTCACGTCATTGACTCTCGCACCTCCTACAAAGCACTACTCGGCCGCCCATGGCTGCATGAAAACTTGGTGGTGCCCTCCACGCTCCACCAATGCATCAAATACAGCCTCCAGGGGAAGGAGGAAAGGATATTTGCTGACATCCACCCGTTCGAGGTGTTTGAGTGTCACTTGGCGGACGCCAATCTGTATACGGGGTCTCCCCGGAAGATTTCTAAAACTGAAGACCCCGTAGGGGCATCGAAGAATAGATCAGGTGACGGTTGGTATCCACCACCGCCGCGCGGATATATCAAGCCGAAGGTGGTCTCCCACATCACGGCTTCTGGAAATATCGGCAGGGTGACACCCCCAGCATTATACCCCAAAGCTAAGGAAGTGCATGTTGACCGACAGCACGACCGCATCGCAGTCCCGGCCGGCCTCACCAAGCCAGTCTCCGGCCTTAATGATCCCACTGTCGAACCTTTCAAAGCCTGGGAGGTGGCACAAGAAGATGGGCCCAGCAGCTTGTTCTATACAGCTGAGGAGCATCCCACTCGGGAGGACACAGACTGCAGCCTCCCTGAGGATCTAGCCAACCCGCGGGTTCCTGTTCAGGGCCTGGCATTTACCACTGATCAGACGGCCAGGATGTTTCAAAAGCAACACATCCCTCCCGATCGACCTCAAAAACGCAAGGAAGCTTTCCAGAAGATGTGGTATCCTGCAAATCTGGATAAAGAAATGAGACATGTCTCTCAACATCCGGGTCTGGGTTTCACCCTGGAAGACTACTATTACAGTGGGCGGTACGAGGTGGACACCATCTCCACCTTCTATCCAACTGAAGACAGCCCTCTGGGGGCAACCTTTGATGAATATCCGGCGGAAGCCGAACATGCTGAATTAACCCTATCCGGGAATCAACAAATGGAGACCTTGATCTCATGCCGATGCTGGGAGCAGGTCCATCCTGAAGGAGCGGCCTTTCAGGCCGAATTTGATACGGCTAGCAGCAGCGAAGCCGAAGATGCTCAAGGAGCAGAAGTCTCTCCCTCCGCAGGGGTCATGCTAATGACGACTTCAACACCCTTTCTGACAGTCAACAGAGCCTCGGTTTACTCCAATCAAGGGGAGCCGGCTACCAGAAAAGAAAAAGCCACTTCTGTGGAAGACACAACTGTCCCAGAAGGCGAGACTCCCTCAACTCCTGCTACCAATCCAATAGGCTGTCCGAGTCCGGCGGCAAATAACTGCTGGCCTGTCATGGCTGCAACCTCACCTACAAGCACTGAAGCTGTCCTCTCGCCCTCGGGAGCTGCACCGGCAATGGATCTTCTAATAGAACAATCCGCCCAGCCGCTAGCACAAGAGATCAAGAGACCCCATGAAGCTCTGGCGGTGTCTGACGAGGAAGTCGAAGTACTCGACCCTCAAGATGGTATTCCAGACTTCGTCGACCTCCAGCCGGCACCTCCGGAAATAGAAGACGGAGGCCAAGCCACAGTCGATGAACTAATAGAAGTCAACCTGGGAAATGAGAAGGACCCTAGGCCTACCTTCCTCAGTGCCCAACTGTCCCCAGAAGAACGGGAGATGTACATCCAGCTGCTGCTAGAATACCGGGATTGCTTCGCCTGGACTTATAAAGAGATGCCAGGTCTAAACCCTGCTGTCTCACAACATGAGCTAACAATCAGTCCCGAAGCCGAGCCGGTGAAACAACCACCGCGGCGTATGAGGCCAGAGCTCATCACCCGAATCTGTGCTGAAGTTGACAAGCTCATTGATGTGGGATTTGTTGAAGAAAATCAGTACACCACATGGCTGGCAAATATCGCCCCTGTGAAAAAGAAGAATGGACAGATCCGGATTTGTGTTGACTTTCGGGATCTAAATAAAGCTTGCCCTAAAGATGACTTCCCGGTGCCAATAACCGAGGTAATGATCGATGCTACAACCGGCCATGAAGCCCTGTCATTCATGGATGGGTCGTCCGGCTACAATCAGATTTGGATTGCGGAGCACGACCGGGTCCATACTGCTTTCCGAACTCCCAAAGGCATTTATCATTACAAGAGAATGCCATTTGGACTGAAGAATGCTGGCGCAACCTATCAGCGCGCAATGACTAAAATTTTTGATGAATTGCTCTACCACAAGGTCGAGTGCTACATAGATGACCTGGTGGTCAAAACCAGAAGAAAAGAAGATCACCTGCTAGACCTCCGGATTGTTTTTCAGAGGCTGAGGCAGCATGAGCTAAAAATGAATCCTATGAAATGTGCGTTCGGAGTGTCGAGCGGAAAATTCTTGGGCTTC
This sequence comes from Amorphophallus konjac, assembly GCA_022559845.1. Lineage (NCBI taxonomy): Eukaryota > Viridiplantae > Streptophyta > Magnoliopsida > Alismatales > Araceae > Amorphophallus > Amorphophallus konjac. Next base: position 10,158 of record JAHNEJ010002930.1, read on the forward strand.
ATCGTCCGACATCGGGGAATCGAGATAGACCCCGCAAAGATCAGGGCGATTCAGGGGTTACCTCCACCAAGGAACATCTCCGAGCTGAGGTCACTACAAGGCCGCTTGGCTTATATCCGGCGGTTCATTTCCAATTTGTCAGGGCGATGCCAGCCTTTTCACAAGTTGATGATGAAAGATGTTCCCTTCTATTGGGATGAAGATTGCCAGACAGCCTTTGACAAACTAAAGGATTATCTGAAGACTCCTCCAGTATTAGGCGCACCGGTGAAAGGACGGCCGTTGATGCTGTATATAGCAGCTACACATAACTCTCTGGGGGCAATGCTAGCCCAGAATAATGAAGAAGGGAAAGAGCAAGCCCTCTATTACCTCAGTCGGAGACTGGTCAGAACTGAAGAAAAATACACTTATATTGAGAAGATTTGCTTGGCACTAGTCTTCGCAGTTAAGAAACTCCGACACTATATGTTGTCGCATGAAATCAGCTTGGTATCCAAGGAGGATCCCCTGAAATATATCATGTCCCAGCCAGCACTCAGAGGCCGTCTGGGCAAATGGGCGGTGATCCTTATGGAGTTTGATATCTCCTACGTCCCGCGCAAGGCCATTAAAGGTCAAGCTATCGCAGACTTCTTTGCTGCGCATCCGGTACCCGGAAACTGCCCGTGGGAACCAGAACTCCCCGAAGATGAAACTTTGGAAGCCGCTCAAGTACAGCCTTCCCCGTGGCAGCTATATTTTGATGGCGCTTCTAGAATTGACATCTCTGCCACTGGATCGGTCAGAGTCAGAGCAGGGGCAGGCATAGTCCTGAAATCCCCAGAAGGAGAAGTGGTGCATACATCCTGCTCCATAAATAAACCATGCACCAACAATGAAGCAGAATATGAAGCCCTGATAATCGGGTTACAAATTGCTCTGTCCATGAGAATTCAGATGCTGGAAGCATTTGGAGACTCCATGCTAGTTATAAAACAGCTGGAAGGAGAGTTTGAAGTGCGAAAACAAGAACTCATCCCCTATCACCAGTTGGCAACTTGCCTGATGTCAAGATTTTACTTCATCAGCATCAAGCACATCAAGCGAGGCCAAAATGCTCAGGCGGACGCCCTCGCTAAGCTGGCTAGTTCGTTGGCAGTCCCGCCAGACATAAGCCTGAATATAACAGTAATCAACCGCCGACAGGTCCCCAGTGTAACAGAGGATCTGACCGACGAACGGGAGATAGAAGTAGCAGTCGCTGAAAGGGTCCAGCAACCCGATTGGCGGGAACATCTTCTACGCTGGTTTCAACACCAGCAACTTCCAAAAGAAAAAGAACAGAGAATGAAGCTCCTAAGGATCAAGGATTCTTATGAGATGAGAAGCGGAACTTTGTTCCGGATTATGGCAGACGCCCGAAGGAAAATCCTACTCCGTTGCTTGTCGTCAGCAGAAGCGGAACAAGTAATGCAAGAAGTTCATGCAGGATCGGCTGGAGCACACCAGGCCGGTCCGAAAATGAAGATAGAAATAAAGAAATTGGGCTATTATTGGCCCACTATATTCAATGACTGCTGCAGGTTTGCCAAAGCCTGTCAGAAATGTCAAGAACATGCCAATGTGGCGAGGAGACCTCCAGTGCCGCTGCATCCCACTCTACCAAGTTGGCCGTTTGCTCAGTGGGGCACGGACGTGGTGGGGCCACTACCAGCATCTTCATCAGGGTGCAAATACATCTTAGCAGCTACAGACTACTTTTCCAGATGGGCAGAGGCAGTAGCACTAAGAGATGTGACGGGAGAACTAGTTGCAAGGTTCTTCCGACAAAATGTAATATTCCGGTTCGGGATTCCCAGCCGAATCATCTCTGATAATGGCAGCCATTTCAGAAATCAGAAGATTTATCGGCTAGCCGACAAATACAAAATTGACTGGAGGACATCGTCCCCCTACAACCCTCAAGCCAATGGATTAGCAGAAGCCTTTAACAAGACTTTATGCACGTTGCTGGCAAAGACTGTCAAGTCTAATAAGAAAGATTGGGAAGAAAGGATGTACGAGGCACTTTGGGCCTATCGTACCGTCTATAAAACCCCAACCGGCTGTTCACCTTTCTCCCTCGTCTATGGGTCGGAAGCTGTGGTGCCGATCGAACTTGAGGTGCCTTCATTGCGAGTTGCCATCCAGCACGGACTAGTCAGTGGTGAGCAAAACAATGCAGAAAGAAGACTGGAAGAGCTCGCTGAGCTCGAAGGAAAACGCCTCCTAGCGCAACAAAACATCCAACTCTATCAAGCTCGAATGGCCCGCGCTTTTGACAAGTTAGTCAAGGGTCGAGAGTTCAAGAAAGGAGACCTGGTAATGGTCAAAAGAAGAGAAGTAATGGCCTCTAACCCCAAAGGGAAGTTGGTCGAAAACTGGGTCGGACCGTATATCGTCCGCCGAGTATATGAAGGAGGAGCCTACGTCCTTGTAGACCATAAAGGAGTCATCCAGTTCTCTCCCCTCAATGGAAAACATATTAAGCTGTATCACGCAGCGCAACCAACCCTCCCCGAGTGATCGGACGGAGCTACCCTTTTCCGTGATTAGCGGCATTCCGCCCTAATCAAGCTACCTTTCCTTGGTTAACGGCATTCCGCCCTAATCAAGCTACCTTTCCTTGGTTAGCGGCATTCCGCCCTAATCAAATTACCCTTTATCTTGGTTAGTGGCACTCCGCCCTAATCAAGCTACCCTTCTTTATCTTGGTTAGTGGCATTCCGCCCTAATCGAGCTACCCTTTATCTTGGTTAGCGGCACTCCGCCCTAATCAAGCTACCTTATCTTGGTTAGCGGCATTCCACCCTAATCGAGCTACACTTTTCCTTGGTTAGCGGCACTCCGCCCTAATCGAGCTACCTCATCTTGGTTAGTGGCATTCCGCCCTAACCGAGCTACCCTTTCCTTGATTAGCGGCATTCCGCCCTGATCAAGCTACCTTTCCTTGGTTAACGGCATTCCGCCTTAATCAAGCTACCTTTCCTCGGTTAGCGGCACTCCGCCCTAATCGAGCTACACCTCATCTTGGTTAGTGGCATTCCGCCCTAACCGAGCTACCCTTTCCTTGATTAGCGGCATTCCGCCCTGATCAAGCTACCTTTCCTTGGTTAACGGCATTCCGCCTTAATCAAGCTACCTTTCCTCGGTTAGCGGCACTCCGCCCTAATCGAGCTACACTTTTCCTTGGTTAGTGGCACTCCGCCCTAATCGAGCTACCCTATCTTGGGTAGTGGCATTCCGCTCTAATCAAGCTACCCTTCTTTATCTTGGTTAGTGGCATTCCGCCCTAATCGAGCTACCCTTTATCTTAGTTAAATGGCATTCCGCCCTAATCAAGCTATCCCTGCCCTTGGTCAGCGGCATTCCGTCCTGATCGAGCTACGTTTTCCTTGGTTAGCGACACTCCGTCCTGATCAAGCTATCCTTCTTTGGCTCTCATTCCGAATAAAAAAAATAATAAAAAATAAATAAATAAATAAATAAATAATAATAAAAATAAAAATAATAAATAAAATAAAAATGGGGTTAAAAAAAATAGAGATACCCCGCCAGACTGGCTCCTCTATCGGGACGAGTGCAAAAATGGCTATAACCCAGCTGTGGCGAAAACCCGAAAGGGCGTCGCAGGCAAAATCGGGTACCCCGTCACGTGAAAACCCGAAAGGGCGCGTGGGCAAAAGCAAGAGGGGGCTGGCTTCGGCGAAAACCTGAAAGGGCGCTTGAGTCGGTAAAGTGGTAATTTCCAAATCCCTCTCCTATTCTCCACCTAACAAACCCCGAGAGGGACAATCATCAAAGTCTCGCCGGTAATCCGTGAATAAACCATTTTCGACCCTCGTCATCATCGGCGAGATCGGTCGATCTCTACCCTCAACTTGGACCCTACGTCCCTGTTGACAACCCCATCCTTGTTTTGGCAATATCTCATGTCGACGAACAAACCCGTGGTCGACCCTCGTCATCCTCGGCGAGATCGGTCGATCTTCATCTTTGACTCGGATCTTACATCCTTGTTAACAAACCATATCCTTTGCTTCGACATCTAGCCAGTGTCGACGAAATGAACCAAAATCCGAGCCTTGTCATCATCAACAAGGCCGATCAACACTCTCGCGGTCCAGCTCTTCTGCACCTCGAACTCAAAAAAAATAATAAAATAAAAAAGGGGTTAAAAATAGAGATACCCCGCCAGACTTGCTCCTCTATCGGGACAAGTGCAAAAATGGCTATAACCCAGCTGGGGCGAAAACCCGAAAGGGCGTCGCAGGCAAAATCGGGTACCCCGCCACGTGAAAACCCGAAAGGGCGCGTGGGCAAAAGCAAGAGGGGGCTGGTCTCGGTGAAAACCCGAAAGGGCACTTAGGCCGGTAATGTGAATAAAAAGAAAAAAAGAATGATGAATAGTGATGAACCATCCTCCATCCGGAAGGCCATTCACAAGGTCAGGGCGAGGGTTTTCATCCGATATCCCACTTACACACATCCATCTACCATTTTCGACCCTTGTCATCATCGGCAAGATCGGTCGCTACCCTTCCGGTTTTTGTCATCATCGGCAAAACCGTCTACCTTTTCGACCCTTGTCATCATCGGCAACATCGGTCGCTACCCTTCCGGTTTTTGTCATCATCGGCAAGACCGTCTACCTTTTCGACCCTTGTCATCATCGGCAAGATCGGTCGCTACCTATAACGGTTTTTGTCATCATCGGCAAGACCGTCTACCTTTTCGACCCTTGTCATCATCGGCAAGATCGGTCGCTACCTATAACGGTTTTTGTCATCATCGGCAAGACCGTCTACCTTTTCGACCCTTGTCATCATCGGCAAGATCGGTCGCTACCTATAATGGTTTTTGTCATCATCGGCAAGACCGTCTACCTTTTCGACCCTTGTCATCATCGGCAACATCGGTCGCTACCCTTCCGGTTTTTGTCATCATCGGCAAGACCGTCTACCTTTTCGACCCTTGTCATCATCGGCAAGATCGGTCGCTACCTATAACGGTTTTTGTCATCATCGGCAAGACCGTCTACCTTTTCGACCCTTGTCATCATCGGCAAGATCGGTCGCTACCTATAACGGTTTTTGTCATCATCGGCAAGACCGTCTACCTTTTCGACCCTTGTCATCATCGGCAAGATCGGTCGCTACCTATAACGGTTTTTGTCATCATCGGCAAGACCGTCTACCTTTTCGACCCTTGTCACCATCGGCAAGATCGGTCTCTACCCTTCCGGTTTTTATCATCATCGGCAAGACCGTCTACCTTTTCGACCCTTGTCATCATCGGCAAGATCGGTCGCTACCTATAACGGTTTTTGTCATCATCGGCAAGACCGTCTACCTTTTCGACCCTTGTCATCATCGGCAAGATCGGTCGCTACCTATAACGGTTTTTGTCATCATCGGCAAGACCGTCTACCTTTTCGACCCTTGTCATCATCGGCAACATCGGTCGCTACCCTTCCGGTTTTTGTCATCATCGGCAAGACCGTCTACCTTTTCGACCCTTGTCATCATCGGCAAGATCGGTCGCTACCTATAACGGTTTTTGTCATCATCGGCAAGACCGTCTACCTTTTCGACCCTTGTCATCATCGGCAAGACCGTCTACCTTTTCGACCCTTGTCATCATCGGCAAGATCGGTCGCTACCTATAACGGTTTTTGTCATCATCGGCAAGACCGTCTACCTTTTCGACCCTTGTCATTATCGGCAAGATCGGTCGCTACCTATAACGGTTTTTGTCATCATCGGCAAGACCGTCTACCTTTTCGACCCTTGTCACCATCGGCAAGATCGGTCGCTACCCTTCCGGTTTTTGTCATCATCGGCAAGACCGTCTACCTTTTCGACCCTTGTCATCATCGACAAGATCGGTCACTACCTATAACGGTTTTTGTCATCATCGGCAAGACCGTCTACCTTTTCGACCCTTGTCACCATCGGCAAGATCGGTCGCTACCCTTCCGGTTTTTGTCATCATCGGCAAGACCGTCTACCTTTTCGACCCTTGTCATCATCGGCAAGATCGGTCGCTACCTATAACGGTTTTTGTCATCATCGGCAAGACCGTCCACCTTTTCGACCCTTGTCATCATCGGCAAGATCGGTCGCTACCCTTCTGGTTTTTGTCATCATCGGCAAGACCATCTACCCTTTTCGACCCTTGCCACCATCGGCAAGATCGGTCGCTTTCCCCCCAAACCTGGCAAAGGCCCTGTCCCAGGAACGGCTACACCGCGGTGGAGCGAACACCTCATCCCTTCCCTGAAGGCGTGAGCGCTCTCCTGCATTATTGGCACTCGTTCCCGGGTTCAGGTGATTAGCCGAAAGAAAGAAAAGACGAAAAGAAGTCGTGGTCAAGACTACGAAAAGAAATGCTTCCATTTAATAAAAGTGGATAATACATTCTTTTGCCCAGGGCATCCCCCAGGGTACATAAACTCCAAAGACAAAAAAAAAAAGGAACAGAGCTTCCAAAAGGAAAGGAAACAAAAAGCAAAGGGAAACCAAGACTACGGCAGAGGACGCCGGAAGATGTCCCCTAGTTCCAAAAGGCCCAGCGAGGGGTACTGGGTCAATTCCTCCAGACGAGTCTCGGTGGCTGTCAGCAGCAATAACCTCTCGTTGAGTGAAGCAAGTCGTCCTTCAGCCAGGTCGGCCTCCTCTGTCGTCTGGACTTCTAGGCGCTCGCCTTCCTGCAGCTCGGCCTCGGCCTTAGCTAGTTCCGCACACAATTCATCTATCCGTGCCCTGAGGAGCAGCTGACGTTCCGAGATATTCTCAGCGGCGTCCCTCAGCTGTCCCACCGTCACCTTCAGTGAACTGACGGCAGTGCGGCAATCTGCCCTCTCCAACTTCACAGCAGCGAGCTGATCGGAAACCTCCCGATTCAGGAAATCCCGCCTGTTGGCGTGCTTCAGCAACATCACAACCCGTGGGGTCCAATCATCCATGGGGCAACCAAATGCCAGTAGCGGCCGGGAGAGGTGGTCCACCAAGCTTCTCAGCTGCGCATAAGTCAAGTCTGGAGAAGCTGACATGGCCCGCTGGAGATTATCCAGAGATTGCCATACCATGTCTCTAGAAAATTGTAAGCCCAATGGCGAAGTCTCGGGGAGCCGAAAGTCTACCCTGCTGTCCACCTCAGCCCAGATGTCGTCGGCCACCCCGAGGGACGTCGACGGCATAGTCTGCACGGCACCCACTCCCGGTCCGACCACTGCAGCCATATCAACTGGAGGGATCTCCATAATAACAACTTCTTTGCCCGCCCTTTGGGGTGAATCTGCAATAGCCGTGTCGGCAACAGAAGGCACATGCTCCTCTTGAGTAGTTTCGCCAGCCGCCAAGGGAAAAGACCCCTCTATAATGGACAAGGCCTGAGTAACATCGGCCTCATCCGCAATAATTTCTCCGGCCTCTATGTCTGAAATACCACTAGGCAACGACAACGATTCTGCACCAGTTGCCAAGGCTTGAACCCCTGCAACCTCAGTCGGAGCGCTAACTTCGGCAGCCACGCCGGACTCCTCTGATACCGCTGCAGCAGCATAGGTCCGTGGAAGCCGCAGGGCAATGGGCCGCACAACAGGCGGGAACGCTGGCTGGCTCATATCCACGCCAGGAAGAGGCATACGGATCATTATAGCTGGCGGTACCACCTCAGCCTGCAGTACATATACAAACATCAGCCAGCTGGCTTGGAAATGAAAAGAAACGTTGCAGGCGGGAATCAAAAGGTTTCCTACCTCGACCGGCACTATGTTCAGGCCTCCCAGAGTTGCCTCTGAAGATACTGGCCCTTCTCCTGCAATCGGGTATGATAGCCCGTGCTCGGCTACCAATAGCCTCGGAGGGCTAAACGTTGAGAAGTCGCTCTCGTAAGCTGAAGAAGCCCCGGCATCCTCAGCCTCGGTTTCCGCCATCGGGAACCCCTCATCATCGCCGAAGCCGCCGCCATAATCAGCTTGTTCGGAGGAAGAGGAGTCTTCTGCTTGCTCTCGAACCTCTGATACCAGAGCGGGAACCAGGCTGCTAGGAGGATGCCCTCTAGCCTGAACCTCCTCAGGGGTCTCCGCCTCGGGGACATCCGTTGGCGGAGTATCTAAGGGTTGGTCCCTCGGAAGCCCTTGCTCGCCGACGACAATCCTTGCTGCGGCACCCACCTCGGGAAGTAGCGTGGGTCGAACATCGACTGAAGTCAAAAGATAGCAAACAGTCAGGCCTTGACTGAAAATAGAATATGCCAACAAGCCCTGCGGGCGAACTACAAATTACCTTCTACTTCTCGATGGGGCGTCGGCGAAGGCAAGTCGCGCTCAATAGGGAGCGAGGGGGCCTCTTCCCCTCTCTCCTCAGTAGCAGCTCCAGGAGCCGCCTCCAACCCGACAACGGCAGAGGTAGCACCAGCAGCTATTGAAAAGAAGAATGATCAGCCACATTGGTGAAAGTAAACAAACAAGCCAAGCAAGAATAAGAAATCACCTTCGCCCTCGGACCCTTGCGTCCGGGCGGCCTCAAATTCAGAGAAAGATGGAACCCGAGGAAGCGGAGTGGCGGACTCCTCCTCAGCAACCTTCCTCCGACGAGCTCTAGTAGCACGGGACTCTGCTCTCTTGGCCTTCTTGGCCCTACCAATAGCCTCCCTGACCTGGGATCTGGTTCATTTTCGCGAGTCCCCAGGGGGTAATGGCGTTGTAGTCGGAGCTGGCTCCGGAATATTAAAATACGAAGGCTTCTGCGCCTTCTATATCAACTCCCTGCAATGCCGGGTCCCCTCCACTGAGAGACGAGCTGCAGAAAGCATATAAGTCAGAAGATGCACACTGACTGCAGAGAAAACAGCCCCATGGCTGAAGAAGAAAACAAACATTACCTGGCAGCCCCGTATATCGAGGACTAAGCGGCCAGTAAAGCAATACTGGCGCCTTGTCCCGGGAAGCCGCTTCATGGATCAGCCAGCACACGTCCCCAATTGTTTCACTCTTATCCGCTAGCTGAGCCAAGTCCTCATAGCCACAGGATGATAAGTGATGATATAGACTCAAGTAGTCGAACCCCCAGCCGTCGACATACTTGAAAGATATCAGTAACTGATGGCTCCAGATGGCTTCTAACGGACCAGAAACTGAAAGCCCATGAGAATGAAGCAGGGCGAATATCCAGGGGGTGTTGGCATACAAATCAACCCGCCTGTCTTCCCTCCTAATGAAGGTCCGATAAGGATGAAATCTGTCAATCTCCGGGCGCCAGCTCGCCACAGTAGGAAGAGGTTCTTCCACTGGAAGGGGAATTGTCTGAAGAGCAACCCGGTCACTGCTGACCCGACACAATCCCCAGAGGGTCTTCACATAGTCATCCTTCCTGATTTCAGGCATCTTCGGGTCGGACTTGGATGACTTGCCCTTCACAGCTTTCCTGGCCTCTATATATGCCGTCACCTCGGCATTGGACCAGGACTTCAGCTTCTTCAGATATGCGGGATCAATGTCCAGAATGGGCTCCCGCTGGGAATCTAGAAAGCGGCGTTCGGCAACGTGCCAGCAGTCTTTCCGGGAATTCCGATAAAAACCCGTTCGTGCATTCCACCACTTGATGAAGTCTGGAGTCACTCGGGGAAGACGAGCCGGGGTTGGCACCCTGAATGATACATCCTCCCGGCGATGAAAGTAATCCCACCATGTGCGGGCTTCCTCTGTAGTCGTCTGACCGGCCCGGTGCCTGTTTGGAAGATTGAACTGGGCCGCCGAAGAGGGAATTTGTTGGTCATACCCAAAATTCCGACTGAAGCGGAAAGGATAATACGGCTCCAGCCACAGCAAGCCGCTCTTTCTAAAAAAAAAAAAAAAAAAAACAAGAACACTCGGGCGGATAGACAACGCCCAATCAACCAGTTCCGGTTCCAGGATGGGCCTTGTGCTCTTGCGCCCAGTCAACTCATGAATGAACTCCTCTGTCTCAAACAATCGGCACTGCCGCATCCTGTTTACCAGAGGACTAGAGCTGGCAGCCAAGCTCCAGAAATGAAGAACTCCCGGGGAATCTACTGGAACTGTAGTCAACTTCCCCCTGATGGCAAAAAGCTGATCCGCCAGTGAGGATGCTTCAGCACTGGCAAATTCAATCATCCGCGGCAGCGGGCGATCTGACTGCATTGACCGGGGAGCCGCTTCCGGGAATAGGGTACAGACCCAAGCATTAAAGAAGTGGAGGGGACCAACTATCCTCAAATTCCGGGGAATACGTGATTTGTGCAAATCCCCCAACATTTTGTATATGAGGCATAAAGCCACGGGGCACAGGGACAGCTTCGTCCCCCAAGCCATCAAACAGGCGGGGTAAATCGCCTCCGGCCTAATCACCGTCTCGTCCCCTTGGGGAAGGGCGAATGAACAAAGCCAATATGTTAAATACGCAGCACAATGCGTGACTGCGTCAACTCCTGTGGGGTTCGGGCCGGCCTGCCTCTCTCTCCCTGCGACAGCTGGATACGTTGCTTGGCGCCGGGCCCTCTTCTTCCGCGCCACTGCTGTCGGAACTACCGTGGAAAAGTCTTCATATTGCTGCTCCCCACCAAAGAAATACTGAAGCCACGTGCCCATCCGCACGCGTCTCTTCTCACCCGGCTTTCGCGCCTCCCGCGAGTCCAGCGTCAGGCGCAGCAAGGTGCGGTACGCCTTCATCAGATAACGATAGGCGAAGCCCGTAAAATATCTACCTTCGCCGTTCGTCTGATCCTTTAGCCAGTCTGGGAAGCAAACTTCTTCATACGGCTCTCCGTCTATCGGTAGGCCGCTCAGCTGAGAGAGGCTCCATAAATCCAATGAAGTCTCACCTTCCGCTGTGTAGAAGGTGTTGTACTCTGGGCAGAAGACTTCGATCATCCCACAACATAGACCTCGGGAGATCGGATATCTATACCGCGAAGCATATATGCTTTCGTAGACCCCGGCATGTACCAGAATGGGAGCATACTGTCGCAGCACAAAATCTGTGAATTCAACTGCTCCTGGTCTGAACGCATGAGCATCGGTGGCTTTGAGCTCTCCAAACCACCCCACTGAAATCTGATGCTTGAATCGGACCGCCAAGCAGTCCAAAAGAAAAGGCTCGTCCCGATATCCCCAATGCAGCGGGCCGAGGAATAAACCATATACAGGCTTCTCCCTGTCAACACGGCCAGCAGTTTCGTTCCAGCGAGCTGGTGTGTACTGTGGTGCTCTCGTCAGCATCCCGGCCTCCGGAGACAGTTCCTGCACCCCTAGCACCGCTCCCCACTTCCTGGGCTCACCCGGGATGTACATGGGCGTACCGCAGATGACAGATTCGGCCAAGCTGTCTCGTTCCGCCAGCATGGCCCCTTCAGCTCGGCGAACCAGGATGAAGTCACGCTTCCCACGAAGGTTGAAGCGCTCGAGAAAGGCCATCAGATGTTTATCTTTGGGATGATCCCGTCGGATGTCGTCCCTTCGATCATACTTAAACTGGTTGCCGTCTAGAATGAACAAGCGACTGGTGTCAACTGTGTCGGTCTCTGAGTCCGAAGATTCGGCCACTGCAGCTATATGTCTCAGACCCCGCTCAAGGGAATGGACGTTCCCCCAGGTCACAGCAACCCGGGATGCGGAAGAAGAAGATCCAGATGCCATACTATCTACAAACCAACAAACAAAGGTCAGAAATCAGTTGATCAAAACGACATTTCTGACAAAATTTCGGCAGCACCTCCTCACTCCAGGGAGTGCCAAAGAAGAAACGGAAGCCGTCCACAGAGGGAGCAGCCCCTAAAAGCAGCCATAGGCATTAAGCCAAGGCCAAATGGGACACCCGAGGGATCTAGCTCCGAGGACAAGTCCTACAAAGAGCCTCCCGGGGCCCGAAGAATGGGTTCAAAACCCGAAGCAATAAACCACTCAACTCACCTACTCACAGGCGAAAATCGCCCGAGCTCAGAGCTCACTCGGCGCCGCGGGAGGGAGAGTATGGAAAAGAGAGAGAAAATTTCGTCAAATGAAGGACTGTGAAGAAAAAAAATGAAGAGGAAATGAACTTATAGGGGGGCTCCACGGTCGTTAAAACGGCGCGCCCCGGGGCGTGCCGTTTTAACTGTTTTACGCGCCGTTTTAAGGAATTCTGGCGCGCCGTTTTAACCCTTTAAGGCCGCGCCGTTTTAACAAGCTCATTTGCGCGCCGTTTTAACGGCCGCGCCGTTTTAACGCGGCCGAACAAGTTTCCCGCCTCGTCCGACAGGCATCCGGAGCCAGAATTGAGTGCCGTTCGAGCTCTCGTCATCACACGAAGCTCATCCGTAGGCACTGCTGCACTCCTGCCTCGCTTGCACCACCCACGTCTGGGGGGCATTTGTTGGCACTCAAAATATGATCCCTGGCGACCAAGCCGCAAAGACGAATGATACGGCCCACTGAAGCACAGAAGCCGATGAAAATCAACTTATCAAGGGTCCCTCGAGCTGACGAAGCCCCAAGCCACCTTGAAGGGAACACCGGGGACCTCACCTCAGGAGAGTCAAAGTCAACCCGCAACCAACCGGCAGTGCGATCAAGCCTGCCCAATGATCCGGCATCGACTCTGTCATGCCGCTACCCCACATCCGACGTCCGATCAAGGACGACGGTCTACCTTATGATTCTCCGAAAGAGGAAGAATGCCCTCGGCCATCCACAACAAGGGGCCGGAGGTTCTGTCAGCAAGAAGATCCCGATCACCCGACACGGGTTCGGCTTCTCGCCCTAGTGAGGCCATTAGCGGCCGATGGATCGCCGTTCAAGGCGGAATTACCCAGGATGCAATGCCATCCTGCAAGGAAGCTTCGGACACAGGTCCGTCTTGATGAGAGGCACCAATCACAGTGCCGAAAGTCGTACCTACGGGACACCCGTGTGTCTGGACCGGAAGCACACGAAGTTCTGATCAAGGCCGTTCGTCGCGTCAAGAGCTTCGTCAACACCCCGTCAAGGCTCCCCGAGAGCCAGTACGAGAGGAACAGTCAACTGGAGTCTCCGGAACCATCCCCGGACCCACCGGCCTGGCCGTGCCTGGCAAACAGGTTAAAACGGCGCCGCTTAAAACGGCGCCGTCAATCCGGCGCGCAAAGTCTAAAGGGGCTGTTCCCCGGCGCCATCAATCCGGCGCGCCAAAAGCAAGGGGGGCTGCTCCCCGGCGCCCTCAACCCGGCGCGCCCCTCTCCACCGCGCCGTTTTTAACAAAAGGGCTATATATGCCCTGCCTTCATAAAAAAGAAAAGAGGGAGGAGATCAAGGGGGATTATCCGAGAAGAGAGGCCAACAGAAAAAGAGAAGAAAAAAAAAGAGATCGGAGAGGTCTCGGAATCCAAAGAGAAAAAAAAGAGAATTAGAAGAAAGAGAGAGGTCCAGGGAAAAGGGGAGGAGGTCCTTCGTCTGAAGAGGTCCCCCGTCTGGGCTTCCCGGCGGCCGACATCCTGCTCCATCCGAGCCCCCCGGAGTCAAAGAAGAAGACCGTCTGCTTGTTTGCCGAGGTCGGGTCTCCGTTTTTTTTTTCTTCCGGTTAACCCCTCTGCTCATCTTTATTTTTTTTGTTTTCTGGCACAATGTAAGTGAGAGATCGGGGGAGGGGCGATGATACGAGCCTTTCCTCCCCCCTTTTTTCTCTCACCTTTTCCTCTGCTATGCTTTGGCTTCAACTGTAATAGTTCCTTTTCTTCTGTTAATGAAACGGCTGCCGATCGACAACGACGGCGTCGGAATCCATGTGCTCTGCATATGTATGAATGTGGGTTGTACATGAATCAATGAAAGTCTATCGTTGCTAATGTCTTCTGCCCCGTGCGTACCCTCTCTCATCCTCTTGCGAGTGTACCTCTGATCGCTCTATTTAATATGTATCTGCATTCACTCGTAGTTGGTTTCCTCCGATGCTGGGTGTGCCTTCGGGCTATAGAAATCATTTGTCCCCCTTCCCCGGGGTTCTCTCCTGCTTTAAGTCCGATGCAACAACCGGATTTCGTGTTGAACGCCCCACTGGCTCTGCGAACAGAGATGCACTTGTGTGCATATCTCTGTCTGTCTCCGCCCAGAGATGAGGACCCTTCACTGTCCCCTGTGTGCCCTGCTTCATAGGCCAGAGGGGCAGGGAGAATCTCTCGGATTGTCCCTAATGGTCCAACGGCCAGCCTCATGGGGTTTGTTTCTGAATGCCGTATATATGTATACAGAGCTGTACCCCGGGCTATGTGCTGGTCACATATTGTGCCGGCGATTGACATGCTCGACCCGACGGGCTCTATCATTCTAATGTGTTTATAGACACTTCGTGTGTTTGTCTGTCGCCGTCAAACGATGTTCATACCGCTTCCTGTCGTGTCATAAGCATCTTGATGGGAGTATGCTACGTAGCATCATTCCGGCATCCGGGGAGGGGGAACATTCTACTGATTTCTCATAATAATTCGCTCGGTCTGTAAGAGCCCATTTGCCGGTAATGGGTCTCTGAGAACCAGTGAGCGCACATCAATTGGGTTAATCCCCTACACTTTAAATCCACGGTCCTTTATGGGCTTTGTGGTGGCCGTGGGTCGTGTGCCCCTCGTAGGCTTGCCTCGGGGTTTTCCTCCCATCTCGGCCGTCCCGATTCGAGCGTCGTGGTGACTCGGGTCGCGTGCCCCTTGTAGGCTTGCCTCGGGGTTCTCGCTCCCATATTGAGCCGCCTCATTCACTCACTGTTGCCCACGGACTCGGTGCCCCTAGTAGGCTATGCCTCGGGGTTTTCCCTTTCCGTCGGGGTCTTCGCCGGCCGCCGTTGTGCCACCCGGCATTTAGGGGTTTGCTCCGCCACGTGAGCATCCTCCGCTTCTCCCCGACAAATCCTTTAGGATGGGGAGATGCTGCCGAAATTTCGGCTCAAACGAGTGTAAACTCGGAGCAATTGCTGCGCTCGAGTGTGAACCTCGCGCGAACCCGTGACTTGGCTTTGAACGGTTTGGGACCGATCCAATGAATAATCAATTCAATAAAGTCCTCAAAACCCCCAAAATAATCTAATAAATCCATAAATAAATCAACGGAATCTCGGTTTCTGTGAAATCGGGCTAAAACGGCGCGATCACGCGTTAAAACGGCGCGGCCTAAAGCGGCGCGCCCTATCCGGCGCGCCCTCCCCGGCGCGCCCCTACCTTCCACCGCGCCGTTTTAACGGCCTTTCCCCCTTTTACCTACGTTTGACCGCGCCGTTTTAACCCCTTTTACCTACGTTTCAGGGCGTCGTTTTAACCATTCCAACCCGTTTCTTCGCATGTGCTGCACCGGTTTCGTTCCGAGTCGTGTCATCGCATAATTCTAATCCTTTTTTTTTTCATGGGATGATTTCTCATACTAATCATGGAATTTCATAAGCTCTTTGATTGAATAAATTGAATAAACTAACTTTTCAAGCTTGAATTGATATGTCTCGAATCTTTGGCATCATGATTTGGCCCAAGCATTCGTGTCTCATTAATGTATGCCCGAGTGGGTGCACCCTTGGTATATCAAATGACATTGTCAGAAGGCCAGGTTATGCCTGACCGGAAACCTTGTCGCGCGGGAAGGCGGCTTTCGGGCCTAAGTACTCCGCCATGTACCAGGCCCCACCTCAATAAACCCTGCGTATTCGGTCATGACATCTTGCATGATTGTTCGCATGCTCTGTATCTTTTATTCCGGCTTCGACAGCCCGCTATCTCGGCAACTAATCAAAGGTGTTCCCTCCTCGTGGGGGATGTAATTAACGCCATAGCCTTTACGGTATGGCGGACTGCTGGTCCCGACCGAACCTCACTCTCGCCCGATAAGGGTCAGAATGAGCGCATCATAAATCGTCACTCATGTGACTGGCACGCCCGCGTCGTCAATCAGTCAGTTGATTACTAGTTAGTCAATCGATTGATCGACCCGCGAAATAAATGAATGAAAAATACCAACGAAAAGGAGCGAAGGAAGAGACGGTCGAAACATCGTCTAACAGTTATGCATTCAAATTTTTAGTAATCAAATCTGAGATATCTGGAATAGTTGTTAACTCTATAGTTGAATTTCGTGATGCTATGTTCTACGAGGACATGTTTCCCATGAAATCTAGTGTACCTTATCTAGTGTCTTCTGAAAATGTTCCCTGCACCTCTAGCTCTATTCCTGATCATGTAGAAAGGATATCCGATGTGGGGGTTAAAATCTCCAATGTTAATCTTGACTCTACTGATCGAGAGGAATTGGTGGAACCAAGAAGGAGTAAGAGACCAAGAATTGCCAAGGATTTTGGAAGTGATTTTATCACATACCAGATTGAGGGTGATCCCCCTACTTTTCGAGATGCTATGACTTCACCTGAGGCAAAGCATTGGCAGGAAACCATTAAGAGTGAAATGGATTCCATTATCTCTAATGGTACATGGGAATTGGTTGATTTACCTCCTGGTTCTATGACTATTGGGTGTAAGTGGATTTTTAAGAAGAAATTAAAACCTGATGGAAGCATTGACAAATACAAAGCCAGATTGGTTGCCAAAGGGTTCAAACAAAAGGAAGGAATATATTTCTTTGATACATATTCCCATGTTACTAGGATGATCACAATTAGAGTGCTTCTTGCATTGGCTTCTGTGTATGATCTCACTATCCATCAAATGGATGTTAAGACCGCCTTTTTAAATGGTGATCTTGAAGAAGAAATATACATGGATCAGCCTGAAGGTTTTGTGGCACCTGGTAATGAAAACAAAGTTTGTAAGCTTGTTAAGTCTCTTTATGGGTTGAAGCAAGCCCCCAAACAATGGCATGAAAAGTTTGATAAGACTATCTTGTCTTTTGACTCTAGTGTCAATGAATTTGATAAGTGTGTCTATACCAAGGTTAAAGGTGATGTTTGTATCATTGTGTGCCTGTATGTAGATGATATGCTATTGTTTGGAACTTCTATTGGGATTGTGAGTGAGACTAAGTCTTTCTTGAGTAGAATGTTTGAGATGAAAGATATGGGAGTATCAAATGTGATTTTGGGCCTTAAGCTGATTCGTTCAGTTGAAGGGATTATAATTTCTCAGTCTCATTATGTTGAGAAAGTCTTGGAGAAATTTGACTATCAAAATTATAAATTTGTTAGCACTCCTTATGATTCATCTAAAACATACTACAAGAACAAGAGTGGTGTGCCAGTGTCTCAACTCAGGTATTCCCAAATCATAGGAAGCTTGATGTATCTTGCTAACTGTACTATGCCTGACATTTCAAATGCAGTGACCAGATTCAGTAGATATACTAGCTGTCCTGATCGTACTCACTGGGAGGGCTTGGATAGGATACTCAGATACCTTAAGGGTACTATATCCTTAGGCTTGCATTATGGGAAGTACCCTACTGTTTTAGAAGGGTATAGTGATGCAAGTTGGATAGCCCAAAATTCAGGGAGTAACGGTGTCTCGGGGTATGTCTTTACCTTTGGTGGTGGCGCTGTTGCCTGGAGGTCTGCAAAACAGACCATTTTGTCTCGGTCTACTTTTGAGGCTGAGCTGTGTGCTCTGGACACTACTGGAACAGAGGCTGAATGGATCAGGGGACTTCTTTCTGAGCTCCCACTGATAGGAAAGCCCATTCCTGCGATCTCGGTGCATTGTGATAGTATGACTACAATTGCCAAGATCAAAAGTTCAAAGTACAACCAAAAATAAAGGAGACATATCCAAGTCAGATTGAAATCTGTAAGGGAACTTGTGTCTCAAGGTGTGATCGCTGTTGATTTTGTTGGTACCAAGGACAATACAGCAGATCCATTGACCAAGGGACTTGATAGAAATCAAGTTCAAAAATCCAGATTGAGGATGGGACTGAAACCCATTGAGAATTCTACTATGGCGGCAACCCAACGTAACTAAGTGGAGATCCCACGAAGTAGGTTCAATGTGGTAACAATAAGCTATAGGGAGAATTACGTGGCACTTTAATATTCAGTTGGTACTATTGTACCTATGTGTCTCTCCCCTGATAATCTGTTCTAAGTGCATGTACTGCAAGATAGGAAGGGTTTTGTGAAACTCTGAATGGGTTCGAGCCTATATTGGCAGGATGTTTGCATTACATCCTTGAAGAAGCCCACCTATGTGAGTGTGACTGTGAGGCCGCAGTTAAGAGAAGTGGGTTCTTCCTTATCAACACTCATGAATCAGGATAAGGGTGCATGGCCATAAAGCACCAACCCTGAAGATGATAACCAGAACTTGTATTTTATTGTTTCTAATTGAAATTCTCATAAAAGGAGCCAAGTTCAAGATTTAGTTCACTTCGGTTATGTGGAGGTTCAAATTAGAAACTCAGGTGATGGTTCAAACCCGAAAGGTACCCTCACTGAAAGCAAGATATGATCTTCTTTTGTCAATCTAAGTTTTTCTCAAATTCCTTTGGGTTTATGGGGGAATGTTAGAGAAATTGTGACTTTTATTGGGTTTTATTTTTAAACCCAAAGACTTTGAGGGTTTTATTGCAAATGGTCAAGAGATGCTATCCCGCGTAAGGTTTCCCGTGAGTTTGTTTTAGAGAGGAATAAAAAGGTGAAAATGGTTTTTTCTTTGGGAGAAAAAACCGTGGCAGGCGGTTCTCCCGAGAGTAGAGAAGTTCTTTCCGAGATTTTTCTTGGAGCAGCATCATTCATCTAAGAGGCCTTTTCTCTCTCACTCTCGGAAACTCTGATATCGATTCTCGGGGTTCGAGGGACCATTGTTCTTTAGAAAAACTCTTGTACCATAGTTTCTCACAGATTGACGAAGGAGTACAGGTTCCCGAGGTTTTCGTCGAGGAGGGATTGTCTTCGTGCGGACATACATCCCTGTTGCCGTTCTATCTTGGGGGAAGATCGTGGACTCCGCCGCACTGGTATGATGGGGGCGATAACTTCTCTAAGGACAGTCCTTGCGGGCGGCTCGACTAAGTGTTCTAAACTGATATTTTTGTTCTTTATTTGTTGCACTGCCATGCATGTTATTTCCTTTTGGTTTTGGATCGGATCTTGCCTTTCCATGTGGGACTACATGTATATAACATTTGTGCCTTCGTATCGTTCATTTGTTCTTGTGATTATTTATTTCATAATCATTGTTAGATCTCCAACAATATATACTTTTGTTGTGACGATTTTATTAATTAGGAGCTAGCTGAGATATTTGTACATCTTTCTTTTTCTTCTTATATTAACGCTATCCATTTCTACAAAAAAGGAGAACATTCAACTGGTTAAGCTCGATGCTCTCACCACGAACACTGATGTTATTCGTATGTTTCAATTATGCAACCCTTTTCCTTTGAGATTGATCTCCCTTCTTCATCCATCGCCTTCATCACCCATGTTGATATAATGGGCCCTTTGTCTCTTTTCTTCAAGGGTTTATCTGTTCACTTGTATCAATCATACCGATCTTTTATTGATACAGTATGATACGAATTAATACCGTTACGTATTGAGATAAAAGAATATATTATATAAATATGTTATAGAATAAAATTATTCAAATCACTCGATCTCTAGCTTAGTTGGTTAAATGATATGTGATTTAAACGCCCCATTCGTAGTTTGAATCTGCGATATGCCATGTTTTTAAACGATTTTTTGGCTTAAGTGATATGTGATTTAAGTTGCCCAACCACAGTTTGAATCCGAGATATGCCATATTTTTAAAAGGTTTTTTGGCTTACATGTTAAGCTTTGTAAAAAAAAAATTAGAGCATGCCAAATCCGTGTTTTGAACAAAATAGGTGAAGCTCAAACGTGATTGAGGTCCCCAACGAACTAATTTATAAAGTCATTCTTATTATGAAAGAAGATACTTAATATTTAAAAAAATATATGTAGTGTATCAGTTACGTACCACACACTGATCATATCGATCATCGATTGGTATGGTTTGATACGTGTGGTACATACCATACTGTATCGATTTGTCAAACTTTACAAAAAATAACACAACTTTACTGATTGTGCAATATATTTTTAGATATTTTACATATATATACTCTTTGAATCTTCTATTCTTACATATATACCCCCGTCTTACATGAGTTGTCAAAAATACTATTAGTATCTAATTAATTATGATTATACCATCGTCATAATCTCATCGTAGTTTACTATTAAAACAACCAATATACTTTCAAGTAAAATGTTACATGGCTTTGACGAGATTACATGGTCGTGAGAGTGTTTTCCAATTTTTACATCTATCAACGGTTTTCATCAAGGTTTGTCGGCCCGATCGGATAGGCCGTACCGATTTTCTACCAGTACAGTATGGTACGATATCGTATCACTCCATATCGCAATGTGTCAAGATTTAAAAAATATTTAAAAAATATTTAAAAAATATATATTATTATAAAATATAACAAAATATTATGTGTGACTTAGTGTTTGATAAGTGTGCTAATTGTGCGTGAGCTAAATGGTTCAAATCTCACAAACCTCATGTATTTTTTGACTTATTTTATTTAAAAAATAACAGAAAAAAGTAAGAAAATAATATCACTAGTGTGTTTTGAATTTAAATCTTAACCTTCCAAAGAAAACTCTTAACCAAACTACTTATGAAATCATATGTAATATAAAATAATATATATAATATTTAAAAAATATAAATTACGTACCGATTACGTACCACATGTCGATCGTACTTATCTATGACTGATACGATATGATACAGATAGTCCGTTCTGTACCAAATCGATTTGACAAACCTTAATTTTCATAACATCTCTTTAATAATATTCCTCCTAAATTGTACAAAGACCCAAAATGTATATACATTTATTCAATTATCATAGCGGGCAGCAAATTAGTTTGCCATCTAATCCAAACCACGTAATCTCATTCCGAATCGATTCGACAAACTTTAATTTTCGTAGTATCTCTTTAATAATATTCCTCCTGGGGTCTGCTGATGTTCCACAGCAGCAGGTTCCCTGCTTCTTCTTCCATGCACACACATGCATATGCATATACATGCACACTTTGCCTATGTGCCAAAAAAATAGTAAGAAGATGAAACAAATCAAACAAACAAAAAGAAAGAAATCAAAATAAATGAAAGAAGAAATACAATGAAATGTGAGATAACATGGGGCCCGACAACTCCTGCACTGCCACATTAAACCCACTGTATAAATAAAAAGTGAAAGGAATAAAGAAGAAAGAAAAGGCCAGTTAGAACTCTGCTGACCTGTTGAAGACCAGGTCGACACAGCTGAACCCCTACGTCGACGCAGCAGGCTGACAGGTCGACCTGCCCTTTGCCTGTTTAGCAGGGACAAGCTGTGATGGCCTGTGCAAAGAAAAAAAGAGAAGAAGGATAAAGATGAAATGAAAGATAAAGAAAACAAATGGAACAAAATAATCAAACAAAGAAATGAATGAAATGCACACCAGAGATGGGGATTTAATGCTCTCAATCTGTCATCATGAGCCCCTGTCCCATGCGGCGGAAGAAAAGAAAAGAAAGAGTTGTAATAAAAAAAATGCAATATCCAAGGTGGAGTCTTTAACAACTCCTGAACCATCATGCCAAACCCCTGACATGAACCCCCCCCCCCCTCCAAAAAAAAAAGAAAAAAGAAAAGAAAAGAGCTGAAGATGGCCTTTTGTCTAAGGATGCTGGGCTTGGTCGACCGATGCCCATCATCGGTCGACTCACCCGCGAGGGTGGGTCGATGCAGCCTTGGGTTCGGTCGACCAAACTCAATCGTCGATCTACCGACCCCATGCTGGGTTGCCCATCCATTTCCTATTAAAAGAAAAGAGAAGGAAGATGAAGGAACAAAAAAATGAACAACAAAAGAACAAAAAAAAAATATCAAACAAAACACGTACAATCAAACAAACAAAAGAAGCAAAAATTCAATGAAGAAAGAAGAAAGAAAGGAAGAATGAATGATAAATCATAGATAATAACGTTAAAAATGATAATATAATGATGAAAGTAATGCCATGAAAATATAATAATAACACATATGAATATAAATGCCATCCTTAAGAAAGTAACGACGTTCGATCGGGAGCCCTCACCCTTCTAGACCCTATGTGAAAGGGATATCAATGATGCCTCGACAAGTAGTGCTTGGACCTCGGGGATCACCCCTATCATGGCCATAGCCTGACTTTCCCTCGGGCCAATAGTCCACAAAATCTAACCCCTTCTCACAGGGGTCTGATATCAAACTTGTCGTGCCTCGACAGACATCTACACAAATATTGTTTACCTATTTGTCATGTTTCTAATCCGGACTCTTGTCCGAGCGTGAAATGGTCAATCAATGACCAACTTACCCCTTTATGGGGGATGCTTTATTTCACTTCGAGATTTTCTTTATCTCTTTCTCTAATGCTAATTTTAGGCCATAGGGGAGTCCATTCTCCTGACGACTAATCAAAGATTTTCTCCTCTCCGAGGAGATGTAATTAACGCCGTGACCTTTATGGCACGGTGAGTTCTAGTCCCGACACGATGCCCACATTGTCTGACTAGTCAGACACCGCGCACTAACGATTCCATATCACCTCGATATTTGGAATCCGAATAAATTGTCACTTCGTGACTAGCACGCTCACGCACTGATAAACCGAAATAAGACAAACCAAGAATAAAAAAGACGATAAAACGATATAAAAAGATGATGAAGAAAAAGTGCGTCCACAGGCGGCCAACCATGGTGGTGGAGGAGCGGGACATGGTAGAGGAAAGGGTGGGACAGGGGTTGTCGGATTCGTAGGGGACATGGGAGGGTGTAAGAGACGGAGGGGTTGAGACGATATAGGGGGTGTGGCCAGTCGGCTACGTAGGCTGTGGAGGGGACGGGGCAGCGAGGGGGGAGGAGGTTGCTACACATGGGGAGGGGTGATAGGCATGGTGGGTCGGCCATAGAGGGGGTGGGGCGGGGTTCGTTGGCTTTTTGCGTGGTCATGGGGCAAGGCAACAAAGCCCTAGCTGTTGGCTGGTCGCGCGGGTTGCACAAGAGACGGGGCTGTAGGGTGACGGAGGGTGGGGTGGCAGGTGAGGTGGGGGTGTGGCCAGCAGCCCGATTGCGAAGGCTGCAGATCGATGGGAGGGGTGGTAGGGCGGGGCAACAAGGCCAACTTCGTAGGTGTGGTGTGATGGAGCTGTAGGGTGACGAAGGGTGGGGTGACAATCGGGGTGGGGGATGTGGCCGGACGCCAACTGCAAAGACTATATAGGGGGAGGGGTTGCTGGGCAGCAAGGGGGTGAGACTACATGGCTACCTATGGGGAGGGGTGGGGACGTTAAGGCGATGGGGAGTGGGCGGCTATATAGGGGGCGGAGTGGGGCGGCCACAATAACTACATATGGGGAGGGGTGGGGACGTTAAGGCGATGTGGGGTGGACGACTTTGTCTTCAAGAAAAAATAAGTTGGGAGTTATTTTTTTTTTGGGGGGGGGGGAGAGGGCGAGATTACCGAAGGAATGAACTCCTTCCTAAAAAATGGAGAAGGTTTTACACTAAAAGACACCATTATCTCCCTAATTTATATTTTAAAACACCACTATCTCCCTAATTTATATTTTAAAAGAGAAAACTTTCAAAAACAATTATATCCAAGCTCCCCCATTAGTTTGCCACATGACCTAAAATATTTAATGCACATCATCGAATGCCCCAAACTAAAATAGAAAGCCAGTTGGAACATGGGGGCACGTGAGATTTCCTGTTCCACTTCTCTCTCCATTATCATTTTGCACTTTTAACGGTCACTTCCTTCGTCACACAAAGCTCTGAATCCATTGGATCTAATAAAACAGATCTTATGGTGACAGCGGATCGTCTGTCACCAACCATCTTCATGTGTCCTGCGCTGTTCAGGCACCTCCTTAACCATGGTTAACCATCCGGTAAACCCACCAACCCGACTTTTACTCGCCGCGAAATCCACAGCGAGAGGCACCTGTCCCACCCACCACCTCCATCGGCTTCCTATAAAATCATATCCCGCGGCTTCCGGATTCCCCACCCGATAACATCCCCCCACCCCCGCCCCCTATCCATTCTTCTACCCAGCGGCGCTTCCCTGGTTTTTCACCGCCGCGATCCCCTCGTTCCCCTCCGATTCCCCGGCACACAGATCGACGCCGCCGCCGTCTCAGGATGCCGATCGACGCCGCCGCTCCTTCCGGCAAGACCGTCTGCGTCACCGGCGCCGGCGGCTTCGTCGCCTCTTGGCTCGTGAAGCTTCTCCTGGAGAAGGGCTACACCGTGAAGGGGACCGTCCGCAACCCAGGTCCGCCCCCCTCCTCTCCGGACCTCGATTGCTCTGCTCGGCATCGTAATCTCTAACAAAGGGGGCCTTTATGTTTGGTTGTTGCGATGGATTGCAGAGGATCCGAAGAACTCCCACCTGAAGGAGTTGGAGGGCGCCAAGGACAGGCTCGTCCTATGCCGCGCCGATCTTCTCGACTACGCGAGCCTGCTTAGCGCCATCGAGGGTTGCGACGGCGTCTTCCACACCGCCTCCCCCGTCACCGATGATCCAGTGAGCGGCGCCACCCGCTCCGATCTTTGACCGTCCTTTGATGTGCCTCCGATCTTATACCGGCTGGTGGTCTGTCCTTGTGCCCTCGCAGGAGCAAATGGTGGAGCCGGCGGTGAAAGGGAGCAGGTACGTGATCGAGGCGGCGGCGGCGGCGGGGGCTCGCCGGGTGGTGCTGACGTCCTCGATCGGGGCGGTGAACATGGACCCGAAGCGGCCGGCGGAGGCGGTGGTGGACGAGTCGTGCTGGAGCGACCTGGAGTTCTGCAAGGCCACCAAGAACTGGTACTGCTACGGCAAGGCGGTGGCGGAGCAGGAGGCCTGGGGCTGCGCCAGGGAGAAGGGGGTGGACCTGAAGGTGGTGATCCCGGTGCTGGTGCTCGGCCCGCTGCTGCAGCCCACCCTCAACGCCAGCAGCGTCCACGTCCTCAAGTACCTCTCCGGCTCCGCCAAGACCTTCGCCAACTCCGTCCAGGCCTACGTCGACGTCCGCGACGTCGCCGCCGCACATGTACTCGTCTACGAGTCCCCCGCCGCCGCTCCCGGCCGCTACATGGCGGCCGAGTCCGTGCTCCACCGCGGCGACGTTGTCGACATCCTCGCCAGGCTCTTCCCGGAGTACCCCCTTCCCACCAAGTAGGTCCAATCATTGCCAACCCACGTCCTCTTCTTTCCCAGCTTCTGCACCCACAAAGAGTACCAGAATATTAAATGATGCCGCTGGTACACCGGAACAAGTAGAGGATGGTGAATGGACCCGCCAGTCCACCCCCGTACTGGCCAGCGTCCACCGATTGGTTGTTACGTCATATGCTGACGACAACTGGCCAGAAATGAGTAGCTATTAGGCTCTCGGTCAGGACTAGTTTAGATTTTTTACTCCCTCACGTCAGGCACACATCTCCAACGTTACTGCATTTGAGGGACTCAAATATGAAAAATCATCTTTTATTATTATTTTCTTTTGGTCTTGGGAAAATTATCTCTATATCTTTGAAATTATTTAAAGTTATTTTCATATATTTATTTTTATCATAATATTTTTAATTTTTAAAATAATAATTATTTTTTATAGAAATATAAAAATATTTTTTATTTTAAAAATAGGGACGAATAGAATCACAATAGATTTTTTAAAATAAAATTTAGAAATATTACCATAAATATGATAAATTATAGATATAAATATAATTTCGTAAAATTTAAAAAATATAAAGGTAATTGTCCCTTTGGTCTTTGGTCGAAAGCCGTCCCTGGCGCGCACGCGCATCTGTCTCTGCGATGCTTCCCTGGCCACCAACCGCGTCGTCGCTTTCGGTGGAGGCGGGTCGGGCACCCTACCTCGCGACTCCAAGAGGAGGACGTCCATTGTCGCCCCCACCGGGACCCAAGAAAGCACACCTAACAACAGTTTTAATGGCGTGTGCAGGTGCTCGGACGAGGTGAACCCGAGGAAGAACCCCTTCAAGATCTCCAACCAGAAGCTGAGGGACTTGGGCCTCACGTTCACCCCCGTGAAGCAGTCGCTCTACGACACCGTCAAGAGCCTGGAGGAGAAGGGCCACCTCCAAGCCCCCTCGTCTTGACGCCGCCCCACCGCGGAGGTTGCTGCCCCATCAAAAGTTGACATAAGAATGTTCCCTTCTTCAGAGGGTTGATCCGCGAATACCTCGGCGATGTGATCTCTTCGTATATCTTAAAAGATTGCTGTTATTTAATCGCGATTGTAAGCATCGGCAGGTGGTGTAAGCAAATGATACATGTAATCAAATTGTTTCGGCACTCCCTTTGGCTTCTCCTGTAATTTTAAGTGGGTGAACTTCCACATGTGTGACTGCCAATTATTGTCTAAGCAACGCTTACTCTTTTTCCGCGGTGTTTGGAAAGATTTTTAGGGGGATTCTGGTCTTGCATTCCCCACCCCGAAAAGTCTTTCCAAATGTGCCTTCATTTGACTACCTGGAACACCAAATATGGAGGAAAACTTTTCTTGTCACATCTCGGCAACGTATATATTCTCTTAAAGGTGCAATTTAGTATATTTTTTTGAAGTATGTCAGCAACCATGTTGTGTTTGTCACATCACAGAGTTGTCCCACTATTTGGTTTGACAGCTCTTATTAAAAAAACTATGAAACGATTGTTGTTTGTTTCCATGTAATTATCTGAGTTCAGATTTGTTGGTTTTAAAAATTAGTATATTTTTAATTTTAAGTTAAAAAATATTTTGTTTGGATGACCGTAAAATAAAACAAAGTATTTTATTTGTTTGTAATCATTGATTTTGATTTTCACCGTGAATTAGACTTAAGAGAATCCTAGTTTGAATGAAAATACATAGTTTTATTTATATAATTTTATAATTGAGCAAACAAATGAAAATTGTCGTAAAATAAAATAACTACACAGTTTTACGAAATTTCACCGATATACATAAAGAGGGTCTTGGAGTGATATTCTATCTCAGATATAATGTCCCCTAGAATCCACATTCGGCTCACAGTCTGAAAAGAATCCTCCTATCCATAATAGAGAACAGCAGCTTAGTTCAGACCAAGCCATACCTTATTATTTCAAAAGATGATTACACTTTTAACTCGTGCAAGCCCGGTTATGATAAACAATAATAAAAAATTATGTACACTATGATTCACAAGGACAAAAATTTCAACTGAAGAAACGTCCAAATGATATATAGCCTATGGTTGCTGTTGTTGGATGCATGGCTCCAGTCAAGTTTTATTTGACCTCCTGACTGCACGAGGACTTGAAAACTTGTCATGTGACAGATTCCTAGCTACCACCCTCTGTCTAGCTTGTGCAGGATCTCCATCGGACCAGCCCAAGCGTTCCTACCGTGGAAGTTCCTATTCTAAGATATTATGACTTAACTGGACGGCATAATCTAACCTGATCAGCCTTCATCTGATCCGACTTGATTTTTAAACAAAATAGGCCAAGTCTAAAATCTTTTGTTGAAGAACAAGATTGGATCACAGTCCATGCATGACCTTAATCAGCCTTAGACCAGTCTTCTCCATGTTTCTTCACCCTGTTCATCATCTACTATTTTGGTCCAAGTTGAGATATGAACATATATTGTTCCGATTACAGAAGGTCGAATTCGATTATGATCAACTATTTTCTTGCAAGACTGATGCCTCTTACCTAATCCGTTACCACCTGTAGGTAGAACTGAGAATGTCAATGACAAGCCAGTCAGTACCCATTGTTTGATGCTCGAGGAAGCTGCACGAAAGTTTCTGGATAAATACAAATGAATGTTTTATATTCAAAACATAGGGGGGGGGGAAACTCACATAAACATTTTAACGTCATCCCATGATCAACCTCTATTCATCCGGGTTTCTCATTGATAAGGAGAAGAGGGCAAATAATAAGGACAAGGATAATGTTAAACATTTATTAAAGACAATAAAAAGAATACACCTATTAGTCGCCCACAGAGTAATTTTTGTATCTCTAATTGTTGATAAATCCCGAGTAACAACGTGACAAACATGGGTCAAGTCGAGATATATCTTAAAACAACGGAAGCGACGGATCCACTTAGCATCATGGAAGTAGAGAAGTAGATTACTAGAGTCTACCCCCTAAGATTCACGCTCCAAAACTCAACGATGAACATTGATGTCCTTCTAGAAGTCAAAGTCGAGATAACTGTGGGAAGATGGCTCTCCCACGGAGTCGATGCATAGCGGTTCCCCTACAACGGGGTGTGATGCATAGCAAGGCAGGGCACTCCTCCTCTTGCAACGGAGTAGAGAAGAGAGAAGCATAGAGAGGAGAAGGGAGACCTCGAGGGCGAGTGCACTACTGGCAGCGACCTGCTGGTCGCATAGGTTACTCTCTTTCGCAGTGTCTCCCTCTTGATGGACAGAGCAGGGCTGGCAGGAGACCTGCTCCCTTTCTCACGGCACACACATGCATAGCAACAGTAGGCAGAGCGAGCGGCGGCGGTGGCGTGCGGCAGTAAGATAGGCAAACAGGGGATGCCAGCGGCGAGCAAGGGCGTCAATGGCGAGGAGCAGCAGTGCGACAATGAGCAGCAGCGGTGTCGACGAATAGGGGACGCTGACATTGAGGAGGGGATTGTGGCAGCGCTCCTCTCAAGGTGAACTCGTAGGGGCTGGCTCTCCCTCCCACAAGGGGGTCGAGAACCCCTCAAACATGCATGCTCCTCTCTCCCTCTACTCTTTTATTTATAGAGGTGTGGAGGTCTAATCTCTAACTCGGAGTTGGAGAGTCGGAGTCCAAGCCATGCTTGGGGATGGAGAGGAGGAGGGTGGCCATTTGGTGGTAAAGAGTGCCGGTGGGACTTGATGAATCATGTGAGGAAACTCTCCCTTGCATGCAATCCCACCTCGCATGGGATTTAGGCCCGTGCGGGCGAGCCGAGTCCCAGTGGGGACTTGGGTCGCTCCTCCCTCCTAGGTTGCCCTTAATGGGCATCCATCTAATGTGTCACAGGCCCATATACTAACGCTAATTATGCACCGAAAGGAGCCTTGAAACTTTTGGCCCAAAACCGTGCATTTTTTTAAGGGATTTGGGTAGGTCGAGATATCAGGAGGAACTAGTTTAAACAATAGGTTTATAACAACACTTCGTAGCTCCTTGTCATTTCTTATGTGCAACAACCTGAACGTCATATCATATATACACACTACATCCGTAGGGCCCAAAAGAAGTACATGGGTGGTTGGACATTGTGGGCGTTTACATGGGTAATCACGTAACATAAGCGTGAGTTGGCAGATATTAGTAAGGTTTGATCATTTCAAGTAGCGGACACATGGTGTCATTACAAGCTTTCTTGTTTTTAAACAAAAGAGCAATCTCTTTTGAGCAAATAAACGATGACCAACCGGCATAGACTTGATCTCATCCTTAGAGTATCTAGATAACATGTGGCCCTAGAAAATGGAATTATGAGATGATTCCAATTTTCATCCCCCCCCCCCCCCACCCCCTCAAAAAAAAAAAAAAACTTAGTACAACTGATTTTACCCGCAATTTAGGCAACATTTGTTTAGACTCAAGAGGGTGAGAATGTTTAAAAAATCTCTCCCACGTGCAATAGGACCAAATCTACCCAAAGTCCTCAAAAGAAAATTTTCATCCACCTACGATTATTGTGCGTCATAGATTTTTTTTTTTACCTCATTAATCTCATTTGGAGCATGTAACGTTTAGTCGGGATTCCTTTTTCTTTTCTAACAATATTTTTGAGGTGGAATTAGAAGTCAAGGGGGGTAATTATAAAAAATCTTATTAATTAACTTTGCTGGGTGTACAGGACCCATGTCCGTAACGTAAAGAGTTTTCTTAATTTTTAATTTTGATTAAAAGTCCTAATGACTTATTTTCAAAATAATGTTAACAAAATTATGATATAATTAATTAATGAAATCTAAAACAATAATTTAAAATTTTTAAAAATATAAACAGTGAACAATGTATGAGATATGTGTTCAACGGTGGTTGGTTGGGTTCATTAGACTGCACGAGATTTTGGAAAAAAATAAAAACCTTATATAAATTTTTTAAAAAATTAGTTTTAAATTAATTACTATAATTAAAATTATATATTTTAATAGAAATATGAAAATATATACTAAAAAATCTCTCCCTCACTCTCCTCGTCTCTCTCATTTGAAATTTTCACATTAACAGTCAAATTATATCGTCACTCCAACAAAGCACTACACTCGTCCTGAAAAAATAGAGGTAGACTCGTCATTTTACGTAATAATCTACGTCCACTGTTTCAAAAAGCTCCCCATTCATTGGATTTTGCAGACTATTGACCCGAGACTCCAATGAATATTTCTCTCTCCACATGGTAAAATTTTTGGTCGCACAACAATTTAGATAAATTGACTTATTTGATTGAGATAACGAAGATGTAATAAATTTTAAAGATTAGGATATCACAATAGCCTTGGTGCACATCCTATGTGCATTTCAATAAGCTGGCAACGACAGGAAGCTGGGATCAGGATCGCCATCCGAAGTGACCCAGGCACGAGAGATGATGGAATTGGTCAAAATACGTGGATTTTTTGAGTTTTCGTGGAGGATTAGATCCAATAACGGGAGATCTCTGGTTGAGCGATATTGCACCGTACTGACGAATAATCAACCCGCAAAAAATAAGGTGTCGACGTTTTCTCAGAATTAGAATTATTTGTAAACTCCTCTGAGATAAAAAATCTTTTTTATATTGTTAAGATTACAATAACAATTTTGGTAACGAAAAAATCAGTATCTTAATCACAAATAAATGCATGAATGTGAAAATTCATTCTTTTTTTAGATGAATTCCGGGGGGATCCTATGAAAATTTAGAAGTCCGACGTTTTGATAGAGCAAAAGATTCCATTTTGCTTGATTTTCTGAATCAATTTTTTTTTCTTCTACTAATAAAGATAATTTTTTCAAATTAAGACTCGGAGAACCTTTGAATTGTGTTTGGAGACTTATCGATGAATCATTGTGGTTCTAGTATAAATATGAGGTTTCAAGTGATTCATAGGGTCATAACTTTTTTCGGAATATTTGTAGCATCCATTTTTTATGGGTCTGTTTATTCATCTTTCAAAAATTTGTACTTAATCAATTCACGACCTAAATTCATAATAATTATTTATATAATTATAATAAATTCAAAATTTTATGAAAAATTATGTGCTTTGCTTGTTCCATCCTTCCCCCTTACGACGGTAAATCTTTGTGAAATAACTTCGATGGGAAGAAAAAAGAAGATGTTAAGAGATCCTCCTGACCCGACCCTAATTGATTGTTGTTTTATTTTACGAACTATTTAAAATTAAAATCAAAATGCCTCCATTTTTAATAATACAGTAAAATATAACCTTGGTATGAAAATATACTAAGTGGTAACTTCCAAACTCAGAGAAACCTTGAAATAAAAAATGGACAATCCTATCAACTTAAAACCCTTATTTTGATTTATTTTATGCGTAAACGTCTCTAACTAGTCGTGACCAAGAAACCACCGATTTTACTTGGTGGGTTGATAATGCCAGACTTATCAATTTGTCCGAAAGCCCACAAAGAGCTCAAGTTGGCAGAACTGGGTTGACGTGACAACTAACAAGACTTTCACGACAACCCGGGAAACCACGGACCCTATCCTTTGTGATATCATGTAATATGTAGACACGTACGTACCCACGTAGAATTAAGCTCCCCATCATTGTGAGCTATCTGTGGTGTCTAATCTCATATCTCACTCTCATACGAAAGTCCCGATAATCTACCCTCTGCATGCTGTCAGGATTTTGAGTGGATCTAATGGTAAAGAATCTTATGCCAAGATATGAAAGTCCTGGATTCGACTCGCGAGAGAGGGAGAGTTATCTAATTCACATTTAATTCTCGAACAATATGAGTCCAGAGTCGGCTAACTTTGTTAAATTTTCCATCATAAAAAAATAAATTTTTACATATATTTCCCTATAAAATTCACTTTTGTCAAATATACCTCTTGTATGAGAGTATATTATCATGAATATTCTTGAGAGAAATGTTGCGGTTATGTCCTTATAATTTTCTACCATCGACGGGAGGTAAATATTCCGTGAAATATGTCATCTACCGTCATAAAATATCTAAAACACTCTTCTGAAGAGAGAGAGAGAGAGAGAGAGAGAGAGAGAGAGAGAGAGCCCTCCCCCTCTCCCGATCACTGCCGGCGTCCCCTCCCCCCTCCCCCCCATCTCGTAGTAGAGCCCACTCCCCCTCACTGATGGCACCCCCTCCCCCTGTCCACCGGCACCCCCATTGTTGGCTCCCCCTCCCCGTCGTCTCCCCCTCTCCCCTCACAGCAGGCGTTGGCCCTGCCTCCCCTCCCCCCTCCCCCTCTCCCACTCAAAACCGACATTGACCCCCCCTCTCCCCCTCCCCCTATCCCCCTCACAGTCGGCGCTGGCCCTCCCTCCCCGTCGTCTCCCCCTCTCCCTCTCCCTCTCATTGATGGTGCCGGGCCCCCTCCCCATCGTCTCTCCCTCCCCCTCTCCTCCTCATAACCGGTGCCGACCCTCCCTCCCCTCTCCCCTTCGCACCCTCTCCCCCTCGCAGCAGGCCCCCCTCTCCCTCTCCCCCTCATCGTTGGCGCCATACCCCCTCCCCCCGTCGTCTCTCCCTCCCCCTCATCACCGGTGCCGGGCCCCTCCCCTCTCCCCCTCCCTGTCGTCTCCCCCCCCCCTCTCCCTCTCACAGCCAGTGCCGGTCCTCCCTCCCCTCTCCCCCTCACAGTCGGCATTGACCCCCCCTCCTCTCTTACCCTCTTACCCTCCCCCTCCTTGTCGTCTCCCCCTCCCCCTCACCCCCTCATCGCTGGCGTCGGGCCCCCTCCCCTCTCTCGCTCACATTTGGCGTCGGCTCCCTCTCCCCTCACCTCATAGCCGACAACACTGCTCCCTGGGTTTCGTATGAGAGAGAGAGAGATTTTATTTTTTATTTTTTATTTTTTGTTACCTAAGGGTAGATTAAGTAATTTACTCTTTAACTTATCTTTAACTAGGGTCAAATGCACGTAAGTTATGGCAAGGACAAAATCATAGTATTATATATATTTCAAGAGTATTCGTGATAATGTATTTGATAATATATTCAAATGAGAAATATATTTGATAAATTTAAACTTTACAGAGGTATATATGTAAAAATCCCCCTCCCCCCCCAAAAAAAAGCTCTCTCCATCTTCAAGTTGCTACATTTTGGTCAGGTTCTGTGGGGATTTTCTCCGACGTATTGTGGGTATATAACCATGAACTTTTTTTTTTTTTTGGACAACATACGATATTCATTCATACCAAACGATAAATATAGTACATGATCAAACATAACCCAAAACCGTACATGAACGGTCATGTCTGGCCCATATTGACCACAACCCATCGGAGACACAAAGTACAGACACGGATAGAGG
Organism: Amorphophallus konjac; assembly: GCA_022559845.1. Classification (NCBI taxonomy): domain Eukaryota; kingdom Viridiplantae; phylum Streptophyta; class Magnoliopsida; order Alismatales; family Araceae; genus Amorphophallus; species Amorphophallus konjac. Next base: position 43,719 of record JAHNEJ010002930.1, read on the forward strand.
AGATTGTGAATGCCTGTTGACACCTGGAAAATGAACAAGGGTGAAAACATAATTAAAAAGAGGGTCGGACCAACAATGAAAGACCAATGATGAAGCTCATCAACTGTCTGCTCGGCTGAAGCCCTTGTCGGCAAAGCTGATGCCCGGTACCAATGTCACTCAGACGGCAGCACTGATAAAGCAGCAGTCACTCGACTGATGAGACCTTCCAGCCCTTTAATGAGAGCTGTACTACCGTTTCGCCCAAGATTCCACAGATGATATGTCAAGATAAGTCAGATGTCGACTTACTGACAGATGTAATATGAGATGAAGATGAAGCCGGTACCGGCAGATGAAGATGGCAAAGGCTTTGCAAAGTCAGAACAGAAGAAGAATGGTCTCCACAGGTTATACACCCGGCGGAAGTCTTTCCGGATTAAAACTGATGCCCGAGCTCGTCACCATTCAAGTGACGATAGCGATAAGATAATATCCGATCTTGTCACCGTTCAGATGGTAATTCTGATGAAACCCTTGTCTACGGACTGATGAAGCCCTTGTCTACGGACTGATGAAACCCCTGTCCACGGACTGATGAAACCCTTGTCTACGGACTAATGAAACCCCTGTCTACGGACTGATGAAATCCCGGTCTACGGACTGATGAAAACCGTAATGATGATCTCGATACAAGATATGTCATCAATGAAAGGCCCTTTCGGGTGATGATGTCCTTGAAAGACCCAAATGGGTCTGTGAAAGTGGCTAAAAAAGGCTTTAATTGGGCCTGCAAAGAGGGCGTCGAGAGCCATTTACCGAAGCCCAACAGAGGGCGCCGAGAGCTTGGTCAAATGCGCGCCGGGAAGCTCCATTTGGGGGCGCCGTGATGCTGCTGCCGAGAGAGGGAGAAAAGTGGCTATAAAAGCCCCCCTCCCTTCGAACAGAAATGAGGAGAGACAAAAAGAGAGGACAGACGGGGAGAAATAGATAGAACCGATCAAAAAAAAAGAGAGAAAAGACAACAAGAAAGAAAGAAACCCATCCAGAAAAGGAGATCGGAAAGGAGAGAGAGAGGGCCTCCGCTTAAAGAAAGAGAAGAAGAAGAAGAAAAACCCCCAGGTGGGCTGCTTGGGGGAGGGAGAGGAGTCAATGCTCCACCCTCCCCCCTCCCCCCCTATGTTTTATTTTCTTATGAGTTCTTTTCTTCTTCATGTAATTTCACGAGTTTATCTCGATGCATCGGATGTAGTCGGAATGTCCTGGCTTCTGTTTCATCCCCTTTCCCTCACTCCCTCTCGGTGATTGGTAAGTCTTGGAATGATGTACTGCTCCTGCTTTCTTACTATGTATTTCTCCCGAGGAATGTCGTCGGATGAATAAACACGATGGGCTACAGTTTATGCCTACTTTTATGCCTGCTTTTGATTCCTCTGAAGCTCTATCACCATTCTTCATGTCTCTTGTCTTCTCTCAGACTAGTAGCATGCTGATCCCCCTCCCCCAGTAAACTAATAAGTCGTCTATCCGTCTGTTTTCTTTTGTTTTAAGGCACCATCCATGCTTATCCCAGAGCCCGGGACAGACTATCCCTTGGCGTCCGGGATAAAGCCGTGCTATGCGATGATCGAAGATCGTGAGATTCCGGAGTTATAAATGCTTTCGCTCCATCTACAGGCATTGTTGAAATCACCTATGGGGCCAAGGGCGGCCATCTCTTGGCTCCCAGGTGACCAAAGACGCCAACAAATGATCCCCCGAGGGTCCGTGATATATGACGATCCAGAGCCCCATTCTGCAATGATCCCTTCGATTCCCCCCTTTGAATCCAGTCCATCTTTGGCAAATCAAACCCATGTATGTGTAATCTCTAGCCTACCCTCCAGATCCAGCCTCAATCCGAGCCAGAAATCTCAGAAAATCCCAAAACAGAGCATCGTCTGAGCTCTGCAAACCCTGAAACCCTGTAGCATTTCCATCCTCTCGACGTACAAAATTCCCCGCCGAGAACTACGCTGCCGAGAGACCCCTTTCATCAGCAAGCCGACAAAATTCCCTCCAGGCCATTTCCACGTGAACTCCCTTGCCTTTGGCCTCTCGGCGCCGGCTTCCCGGCGCGATGAGGAGCGCGCCGAGAAGCTCTGTGCCAAGAGCCTCCCCCCCTTTCATCAAGCCGCGCCGAGAGCCTCCCTTTGTTGGTCAAGCCGCGCCGAGAGCCTCTCTCTGTTGGCCAAGCTCCCGCCGAGACCCTCTTCAAACCACTAAAACCATGCCGATGCCTTTGCTTTGGCCAATGAAACCCAGTCTGAGGCCCTCCTCTGCATGGTCATCCTTCGACCCTTTTGGTTCCCTATACATCTGTCTAGGGGATGCTCAGAGATCATCATATGTGCCCTGAGGTGGTATAATAATGGGGAAGACCTCCCCTACATTCCTATGTCCCGAATTTGATTCACATGCAACCCCATGGGTTCGGTGGACCTTGTCTTTACAAGGGTTCTGTCGGTCTCTGAGAAGGGGAATAGTGACCGATGCCGGAGACATGGATAGTCTCTTCGAGCCTTAGTGCTCACTCATTTTCCGGCTTTCATCCCGGCACTCCGTGGATGTCAGCCTATACCACTCTCCGGCAAATGCTCGGTCCAGGGGAGGTGCTGCCAAAATTCTCTCAGGAAGATGAAAGTAGACATCAGGTTGTCCCCCGGGCTCCGCATGATAATGGTGACAGGGTTTCCCTCGACCCTAGTCTTCCTAAATCCCTCTTCTATCCTGATGCTTCTGTGAAGCCCAAATCTAATCCAGCTCAGATTTGATGCACTGATCCACTTTGACCCCAAAAGAACCCATCCACCATGGCCTGGATAGTCCAGAAACCCAAAAGCAGGTCCCGTAAACCCTTAGAGACCATCTCTGCATCATCTTAGCTCCCGGCGCCACGAATAGTAAAAGGCATGAGCAGCTCTCGGCGCATGATTTCTTGCGCCGAGAACCCTATCCCTCGGCGCGCCGGGAAGCCCCCCTTTTCCCATTTTGCCAAGCCGAGAACCCTATCTCTTGGCGCGCCGGGAAGCCTCCTGCTTGCGCCGAGAGCCTTGGCCATTTTGCCTTCGTGATGGGAACCTATGTATACTCGAACTGCATCGATAAGCAACCCCTTTGGCTCGGGAGGGCTCTGCCATTGCATGAGTCCCGCCGGCTTCTATAGGGAATATCAAACACTGCCCTATGGCATGTATATACACATATGAGTAGGGAGGTCTGGCCTCTCTCTTTCTCTTGGCTTTCATCCCGGCACTCCGTGGATGATAGTCTATTTCCCCCTGGGCATAATCCAGATAAAGGGGAGATGCCGTCGAAATACTAATCGATGTTTTAAACCTCATAACGGTCGAGGCTCAGGCTACCTGTGACTGAGATCCTCCATCCCCCATAAGCCCGGGCTTTGAACCGCTGACTTAACGATATCATCTGTTTCTACAGTTGGTGTTATTATCTTGCCCGCCTTTCTGGCTTCGGTATGAAGTTCCATTTTCGCATATGAATATATGTTTGCCTCTCGAGGTCTCCTACTTTTAGTGTTTAATCAAGGGTTGTCCTTCTTAGGAAGGGCGTAATTAACGTCATAGTCTTCATGGTATGGCGGACTTCTAGTCCAGACACGATCACTCACAATCGACTGACCAAGTCAGATCGAGCGCACAATAAAATTATCACTCCGGTGACTGACACGCCAATAAATAAATAAATCAATAAATAAATAAAAATAAACTAAATAAAATAAATGTGTCAAACAAGTCTGGCACGCCCGGTGGGACTTAGTCTCCCTTCATCTTTACGCTAAAGTAGGAGGCCCGGTGGGCCCCCCCTGAAACTTCTGATTATGTGTACTTTCCTTATTTTCAGGGATCTACAATGACAGCTGGAATCATGTCCGTTTGCTTCGACCAGCAGCCGATTGACATGCATGTGCGCGAAGGCTACCTGGCGGTACCCCTCGCGTTCGGATCACTGCCGCCTGGCGTTGGGCTGCCTAACTGCTTGGGCGTCGTCTTCACTGACCTTCTACATGTCGATGACAATGAGCAAGGCACTGCTGCAAGTGCCCCGGTGAAGATCACCGACCAGAAGAACATCTTACCGGAGAACACGGCCCCCACGGCCGTCGCCTGCTACGTCCATCACGTCCAAAAAAGGGACGTGGTCCCCGCTGCTGCTCAGAAGGGGAGAAGAACCAACCGGAGGAGCCGGTATGTTGCTGTTGACCGCAGTCTTTCCAACTCCGGAAAGACAATGATGATCGGTGGTGTCCGGGCAAACATGAACGGTTGCCCAAGGGTGGTCAAGCCGGACGTGATCGTCCCGATGGTGCCCACTGCCAACAGATTCCAAACTCTGACCGCCAGGCAGGCCAATCGGGAGGCTAATGAAAAGAAGCCGCTGGCGCCCAAGCCAGCAAAATACAAACAGGTCTGGCGGCCGAAGAAGATCCAAAGCTGGGCCCCAGCTCAGGACAGGGAGAACCTCACTGATGTCACTATTGCCCGCCTCAGAGCAGGGGGCAGAAGGGAAGTGAAGAAAGATGAAAGAAATGCTACTACTGTCTACCCCAAGACCCGGGGGAGGAGAGATGAGGTTGAGGGTCAGGAAAGAAATATGATTGCTGTTCGCCCCATGATGAGGGGCAGAAGATACCAGACAAGGGAAAACTTCACTACTACCCACCCCATGGCCAAGGGCAAGAGATGGGAAGAGAAGATCTACAATGGTTACTGCAAGAAAATCAAGAGCTTGTGCCAGACAGGCTGATATCTGTAGATACTCCAAAGCCGAGCATTTGAATGCTCAGGTGGCAAGACTGGCTTATCAGCAAAAGAGCCAGGACAGATTGATACTCCAACCTGAGCCACAGAGGCACAATTCTGAAGAGATGAAGCAGATAGTCCAAGACTACTTCCACTACCTGGGGAGCTCTGCCCTCGGTCAACAAAGACTATCCCGTGCCTTGGGCACCAGAGGTGAAGAAAAAGAAGAAACACTTCAGGAAACGATAATCGGAGCCTCTTCCTCCGATTCAAATCACTATGAAGAAGGCCTCGAGCCCGGATATGATAAAGAAGACATGTACCGGGAAGAAGCCAAAGAAAGAATATCGGTCTTTGACCGGCTCAGATATCCTGACTAGGTGAAAAGAAAGGTCTACAGGCGGAAGGAAAAAATACAAATCTTCGCCTGCAACATGGCTGGACTCGCCAGGGGGCAAGATATACTACCAACTCAGCCAAATGAACTGCTCAGGTTGGCTACTAGACCTGGTCCTGTCACAATAAGAAGCCAGGCCGCAAAAGAAAAAATGAAGAAATATGATGAAGCCCGTAAGATCACCACTATGACAGTCAATGTGGTGACGGCACAGGATGAAGACAATCCCTTTGTTGATGATGCTGAAGGGACTTCTGAAGATATGCAAATCCCATCAACCTTGGATCCCATGATCCAGATGATGTTCAGGAGATATCAGCAGGAGATCAGTGCTCTCCGAAGACAGCTCAATGAGAGACATGAAGCTACATCAGTCTCAAAGCAAGCTGAACCTGCGGGGCAAACATCCAGCTCAGCAGAGACGGCTATCCCAGCTAACCCTCTCCTAGCTGATAAGGGCAAGACACCGAGCCAACCTGTTCCACAGCAAACAGCTGCTCAGCCCTCTGTGTCTCAGACACAGCCTACCGCGCCCATCTTGCGCGCCACTGTGATGACAACTCCTCACAGCCAGCAATAAGCTCACTTCTTCCCAGAAGAGATAGATCCAGCTGTAGCCCACAAGCAGATGATTGAAAGAATTATGGAAATGAAGCTGTCAGAAAGACTGGTGGTGATGCGGGTACTTATGATGTGTACAAGGTACCGTATCCTCCCCAGTATGCTGCCAAGAAACTACCCCCAGGCGTCAGTAAGCCGCCGAAGTTTGAGAAATTTAATGGCCAAGGCTCCCCTAGGGAGCATATAGCCTACTACACTACAATCATGGGCGACCTAGCAGTCGATGAAGCTTATCTGCTCAAGTTCTTTGGCTCATCCCTCACTGGGTTGGCCTTTGAATGGTACTCAAGCCTGCCAGCTGGGTCAGTGGTTGATTGGCCTGATATGCAGAGAAAATTCCGCGACAGATTTCATGTCACGGAAAGGGAAATCACGATAGCAGAGCTATATGCAACCAGGCAGAAACAAGATGAGACCGCACTGGACTACATCAAAAGATGGAGGAACTTAGCCATGAGATGCCGAAGGCCTCCTCATCAAGAAGATGCGGTGCAGATATGCAAGCAGAGCCTCAGGAGGGAGGTGCTAGAAAAGATGATCGGTGCAGATGTCAGAACATTTGACCGGCTGAATAATATAGTTGCGGAAGTCGAGACGTTCTTGTCCAAGCGTCCTACCGCCAATGTTCTCACTATGTCGAAGGGAAAATCCAATGAACGACGGCCATCACACTCTGAGGCCAACACCATTGATTTCAGGACCTTCGAGCAACAGAAGGGGAAGAAAGGGGCAGATGAAGCTCTCCCGTTGGCAGATACAGCAGAAAGAAAAGATAAAGTCTCTCTGAGAGACAAGATGAGAAAAGCATATTCCTTCCCAAAAGATAAGACGGTCGCACTGTTCAACTGGGCATACAAGTTCAATAAGGTAACATTGCCTGAACCCAAAAGACCAGCAGATGCAGCAAAGAAAGATGATCCGCTGTTCTGTCCATTTCACCGTGCGCTGGGGCACGCAATTGAAGATTGTTATGTCTTCAAAGATATCATGGAAGGAATGGTCAAGAAAGGTGAGCTGCAGCTGGGAGATTACCAGGTAAAGCCGCCCCATCCACATGAGCCTCCACCCTGGAGAGTGGCTGCCAATATGATCTCAGTCTACCAACAGTTGCCCAAAGAAGCCGTTGAAGAATGCACCAAGCATACCTATGAAGCTTGCTTCCTCACCCCACAGAAGGATCAGGAAGGATGGCAGATGATACCCATAAAAAGCGGAAAGAAGACTCCTGCAGCCAGTACCAGCGGAGCAGTTATTCGGGGTGTTACCCCAAGGCCCGAGCCGCCTCCAATAAAGCCAATATGGCATACAACTGAGACCGGACCAGTCATCCGGATCCCTACTCACAACCGGAGGAGACAAACTCCCCTCCCTACGCATAAAGAGGTAAGCCCTGCAGCCAGGCGTCTGCAGTAATATATTAATGAGCTTGATGAGTACGAACAAAAGAAGCCCAAGCATCTGCTGATGAAAGACTGTATACTCTGGGAACAGTTCGAAGAATTGAAAATCAAAGAACAGCCAGAGGCAGAACAAGAAAAAGCTGAGAATGAACCCTTCTGGGGGCAGGAGCCAGCAAAGCCAAATTCCCAAAAGAAGAAGAAACGGCCCAAATCCAAGAAAGGAAAGAAGGTCACGACAGTACAATGTAACACTCTGTCAGTACTCTTTTCCTTGCCCGGGGAGGATGATGAGCCGGAAGCATCCAACTCTCCGCTAGAAGCTAACCATGCCGAAGCCTCTACCTCGGCCCATGCAACACGTTCTGGGAGAAGATGGGGGCGCCCACCACCAGCCAACCATAATATCATGTTCAGAGGGGAGCAACCCTATCAAATCCCGGAACCAGAGATATGAGGTGTCCAGGTTCCTCCCCCTGCCAGTCTGTACCAGGACAAAAAGAAGGCAGATGAAGCCCCTTCATTCCTGGAGTTCCTGTCCAGCTTAGAAAATGAGCAACCGGCTCATACTGCTCCAGATAAAAGTAATAAATGCCAGCAGACAGCGGCTGGAAAGCAGAAACAGCATGAAGAAAATGAAGAAGGTAACCCTCTAGCAAAACCAGGGGCAGTCGCTACAGAAGAAGCCTTCCGGGAGACCGATGAAGAAGATAAAATTGAAAAGGGGCAGCAAAGGCCACAGGCACCACATGAACCTCCAAGACCCCGATGGGTAGAGGAGATGAGACTGTCTAATGTCCGGGTGGGCAGTCGAGTCATGAAAATGCTGAAGAAACTCCCTACCAGATTCTCCATCTGGGAAATTCTCTCTCTGAGTGAAGAAGCTCGCCAAGCAATTGTGGATGCCCTGCAGTCCCCGGCACAATGTGAAGCACTCTTGGCAGAAGTGAATGCTGGGCCATCAGTCACATTCACGGAGGATGATATGCTAATCCCAAATTCCGGCCATAATAGACCGCTGTATATGAGGGGTTCCCTGAACTGTCAGCCGATAAGCAGAATACTGATAGATCCAGGGGCTGCTGTGAATATTCTCCCATACCGCATCTATCAGAAATATTACTTTGATCTGCAGCTCACCAAGGTCAGAGACATGAAGATTGCAGGATTCAACCAAAAATGTGAAACACCTCTCGGGGTAGCTGATTTCAATCTCACACTGGGCGACCTCACTACAGTGGTACGATTCTATGTAATCGACTCCAACACCACATATAAGGCCCTGCTGGGAAGACCGTGGCTGCACGAATATCAGATAGTGCCATCCACGCTACACCAATGCATAAAATACTGCCATGAAGGAAAAGAAGAAAGGGTGTTTGCAGACCTACATCCCTTCGAAGTGTTCGAGTGCCATATGCTCGATGCATCCTACTACACCGAAGTGTCACAAAAGGATAAAGGAAAAGAAGCTGTGGTCAGCCAGGAAAAGCCGGCGACAAAAGCAAGAAATTTGTCTCCGCCACCGCCAAAGGGCTACATTAAAAAGTATGGGGTATCTCACATCTCTTATGCTGGTGATTTTGCTCGGATCACTCCTCCTGGCATACACCCAGATGATACTGAAGAAAAGATGAAAGAAAAATACACACAGGTGGAAGTTCCTCAGGGTCTAGTCAAGCCCATAGCCAGCATAGAATACCAGACGGTGCTACCACTGAAGACTATGAAAATCCCTCGCTTCTGCGAGCCTCCTATCATATACTACACCGGGGGGGCAGTCGAAGAAGATGATCAAGATTGCATGGTCCCTGAAGAAGCCGCAAACCGGATGGTGCCAATTACAGGCCTAGAGTACACTACCCAATGGGTTTCGCAAATGTTCTCCAAGATGCAAATGCCTTCAATACAATCTGCAGCCCAGAAGAAAGCATTCAAGGAGCTATGGGATCCACCTCGAGATAATAAAGAACTGAGGAAGATCACACAGCACCCGGGACTGGGCTATACCCTGCAAGAATACTATGAAGCTGAGGTAGATGTCATCTCTGTCTTCTACCAGCATGAAGATTCCCCTGGGATGGACTATGACCAATACCCTTCGGAAGATGAAGAAATCATTTATCAGTCCCTAGTGGACAATGAAATCCCAGACAATCTGCCAGGGGTGGGGATACCTGACGAGACAAAGAGAGATTGGTACTGGGAAGATCTATCTTGCAAGGAGGATCTGTTCCAGGATGAAGCGAAATTTGACACGGGAACCCCGGATGAAGATCAAGTAGCCAGAGAGCTGCAAGAGTGCCTGGAGTTTGGGCGCATTCTAGAAGAATTCTGAGCTCTACATAATGATGACCTCTCAGGGGAGTCCACATCAGAAGAGCCTCTAAGCATGGAAGATTCCACTTCGAAGTTTTCCGCTGAGCCAGTCACGTCCTCGGGGCAGACTGAACAGAATCCGGCCGTATTGGCCTTACACGATGCACCAGCATCTGCTGATGACCAATCTGATGAAACAGAAAATCATGAGAGCGAAGAAGATTATATCCCGAGAGGCTTTATTGATTTGCAAGAAGCCCCACCCGAAGTTGAAGACGGAGGCCAAGCCACCGTCGATGAGCTGATAGAAGTGAATCTGGGGTCAGCAGATGAGCCAAGGCCTACATTCCTCAGTGCACTGCTGGAGCCAGCTGTCAAAGAACAGTATATTCAGTTTCTGACAAAATTCCGAGACTGCTTCGCATGGACATATGATGAAATGCCAGGACTGAGTTCCGATGTGGCACAGCACCGATTGGCGATCAACCCAGAGGCAAGCCCTGCGAAGCAGACTTCCAGGAGAATGCGTCCCGAACTGATAAATCAGATCAACAAAGAAGTCGACAAGCTGATCGATGTGGGCTTTGTTGAAGAGAGCCAGTATACTACATGGCTGGCCAATATAGTGCCCGTGAAGAAGAAAAATGGGCAGATCAGAATATGTGTGGATTTCAGGGACCTGAATAAGGCTTGCCCGAAAGATGATTTCCCAGTGCCAATCACTGAAGTAATGATCGATGCAACCACTGGCCATGAAGCCCTGTCATTCATGGATGGGTCATCCGGATACAACCAGATCTAGATTGCTGAAGAAGACAGAGTGCACACTGCATTCCGCACCCCGAAGGGGATATTTCACTACAGAAGGATGCCGTTCGGCCTCAAGAATGCCGGCGCTACTTATCAAAGAGCTATGACAAAGATCTTTGATGATTTACTCTTCAAGAAAGTGGAGTGCTACATCGATGACCTGGTGGTGAAAACCAGCAGAAGAGAAGATCATCTGCAAGACCTGAGGATAGTGTTCCAGAGGCTGCGCAGATATGAACTCAAGATGAATCCTATGAAATGTGCCTTCGGCGTATCCAGTGGAAAATTCCTTGGGTTCATTGTCCGTCATAGGGGCATTGAGATCGACCCATCCAAGATTAAAGCTATCCAAGAGCTCCCTCCACCAAGGAATCTCCACGAGCTGAGATCTCTACAAGGGCGTTTGGCCTACATCCGACAATTCATATCAAATCTGTCGGGGAGATGCCACCCTTTTCACAAGCTCATGATGAAAGATGTACCGTTCCTCTGGGACGATGGCTGTCAGGAAGCCTTTGAGAAGCTGAAAGAATATCTCAAGACCCCTCCAGTGCTGGGGGCACCTATTAAGGGCAAGCCCCTGATACTATACATTGCAGCCACACACTGTTCCCTGGGGGCAATGCTAGCACAGATAAATGAAGAAGGCAAAGAGCAGGCTCTATACTACCTGAGTCGGAGGCTGATTAGAACTGAAGAAAGCTACACCTATATAGAAAAGACATGCTTGGCACTAGTCTTTGCCGTTAAAAAGCTCCGACACTATATGCTGTCACACGAAATCAGATTGATATCTGCAGCAGATCCGCTCAAATACATATTGACTCAGCCAGTACTGAAAGGCCGGTTGGGCATATGGGCAGTAATTCTGATGGAATTCGATATCACATATATACCCCAGAGGGCAATAAAAGGACAGGCCGTGGCCGATTTCTTCGCAGAGCATCCTGTGCCAGAGAATGATATGTTGGGGACTGAGTTACCCGATGATGAAACACTAGAAGCCTGCCAGGCTCAGTCAACTATGTGGCAGCTATTCTTTGATGGAGCATCTAGAACAGAGACGGACTCCGGTGGAAAGACCAGAATACGGGCCGGAGCCGGTATTGTGCTAAGATCGCCAGAGGGGGAGGTTGTGCATACTTCCTGTTCTATAAACAAGCCCTGCACTAATAATGAAGCCGAGTATGAAGCTCTGATAATCGGGTTGCACATCAGCCTCAACATGGGCATCCAGATGCTTTAGGTATTCAGGGATTCAATGTTGATAATAAAGCAAATCCAAGGGGAGTTCGAAGTGCAAAAGCCGGAGTTGAACCCCTACCACCAAAAAGCTGTGCGCCTCATGGCGAAATTCTATCATATTGAGCTCAAGCATGTGGGCCGTGCACATAATGCCCAGGCTGATGCATTGGCAAAGCTAGCCAGCTCAATAGCAGTCCCACCAGATGAGACACTGAACATTGTTGTTATAAACCGGCGGCAAGTCCCCAGCATGCTAGAAGGCTGCCCCGAAGAAAATGAAGTCGCCATGATCAGTACAGAACAGACATCTGATTGGAGACAACACCTGCTACAATGGTTTTCACACCAACAGCTGCCGCAGAAAAGAGAAGAAAAGATGAAACTTCTAAGGATCAAAGATTCTTATGAATTCAGAAATGGAACTCTGTTCCGAATAATGGCAGATGCACGCAAGAAGATTTTGCTCCGCTGTCTGTCTACTGAGGAAGCTTGGCAAGCAATGAAAGAAATACATGCTGGGACGGCAGGTGCTCATCAAGCTGGCCCTAAGATGAAGATAGAAATCAAGAAGCTGGGCTATTATTGGCCCACTATGTTTGAAGACCGTTGCAAGTTTGCAAAGTCATGCCAGAAATGTCAGGAGCATGCTGTTGTGCCTAGAAGGCCACCTGCCGTTCTGCACCCTACAGTCCCTAGCTGGCCGTTTGCACAATGGGGAACTGATGTAGTCGGCCCACTACCGACCTCCTCGGCCGGACATAAGTACATACTGGCAATAACATATTACTTCTCCCGATGGGCGGAAGCTATAGCATTACGAGAAGTGACTAGTGAACTGGTCGCCAGATTCATCAAGCAGAACATTATCTTCCGGTTTGGGATCCCCAGCCGGATAATATCTGATAATGGAAGTCATTTCAGATATCAAAAGATCTATCGGCTTGCCGAGAAGTATAAGATCGAATGGAGGACTTCCACTCCTTACAATCCACAGGCAAATGGATTGGCAGAAGCCTTCAACAAAACTTTATGCACCTTGTTGGCTAAAGTCGTCAGTTCTAATAAGAAGGACTGGGAAGAAAAGATGTATGAAGCTCTGTGGGCATACCGCACTTTCTTCAAGACACCTACAGGGTGCTCGCCATACTCACTGGTATACGGCTCAGAGGCAGTAGTTCCATTAGAGCTGGAAGTCCCGTCACTCAGAGTGGCAGTCCAATATGACCTGGCCCATGGCGAACAAACCAATGCAGAAAGAAGATTACAAGAATTGGCTGAATTGGAAGGGAAGCGTCTCCAAGCTCAGAAGAATATCCAGATGTATCAGGCCCGCATGGCCACTGCGTTCAACAAACTCGTAAAAGGACGAGAATTTAAGAAAGGTTACCTTGTCATGGTCAAGAAAAGAGAAGTCATGGCGTCCAACCCAAAAGGAAAGCTAAATCCTAATTGGGAAGGTCCTTATGTGATATATAAGGTCTACGAAGGAGGGGCCTACATGGTTGTTAACCATCGAGGGGAAATCCAATTCTCACCACTCAACGGTAGACACCTAAAGCTGTATCATGCTGCCCAACCAATATTCCCCGAGTAATCAGGCTAAAAGTTACCTTTTCCTTGGTCTAGCGGCACTCCGCCCTAACCAAGCTACCCATTTCCGTGGTCTAGCGACACTCTGTCCTAACCAAGCTACCATTTCCTTGGTCTAGTGGCACTCCGTCCTAACCGAGCTACCCATTTCCTTGGTCTAGCGGCGCTCCGCCCTAACCAAGCTACCCTCTTCCTTGGTCTAGCGGCGCTCCGCCCTAACCGAGCTACCCTTCTTCCTTGGTCTAGCGGCGCTCCGCCCTAACCGAGCTACCCTGCTCCCTTGGTCTAGCGGCGCTCCGCCCTAACCAAGCTACCCTTCTTCCTTGGTCTAGCGGCGCTCCGCCCTAACCGAGCTACCCTGCTCCCTTGGTCTAGCGGCGCTCCGCCCTAACCGAGCTACCCTGCTCCCTTGGTCTAGTGGCACTCTGCCCTAACCGAGCTACCCTTTTCCTTGGTCTAGCGGCACTCCGCCCTAACCGAGTTACCATTTTCCTTAGTCTAGCGGCGCTCCGCCCTAACCAAGTTACCCTTTTTCCTTGGTCTAGCGGCACTCCGCCCTAACCGAGTTACCCTTTTCCTTGGTCTAGCGGCGCTCCGCCCTAACCAAGCTACCCTTCTTCCTTGGTCTAGCGGCACTCCGCCCTAACCGAGCTACCCTTCTTCCTTGGTTTAGCGGCACTCCGCCCTAACCGAGCTACCCTGCTCCCTTGGTCTAGTGGCACTCTGCCCTAACCGAGCTACCCTTTTCCTTGGTCTAGCGGCACTCCGCCCTAATCGAGCTACCCTTCTTCCTTGGTCTAGCGGCACTCCGCCCTAACCGAGCTACCCTGCTCCCTTGGTCTAGTGGCACTCTGCCCTAACCGAGCTACCATTTTCCTTGGTCTAGCGGCACTCCGCCCTAACCGAGCTACCCTGCTCCCTTAGTCTAGTGGCACTCTGCCCTAACCGAGCTACCCTTTTCCTTGGTCTAGCGGCACTCCGCCCTAACCGAGCTACCCTTCTTCCTTGGTCTAGCGGCGCCCCGCCCTAACCGAGCTACCCTGCTTCCTTGGTCTAGCGGCACTCTGCCCTAACCGAGCTACCCTGCTCCCTTGGTCTAGTGGCACTCTGCCCTAACCGAGCTACCATTTTCCTTGGTCTAGCGGCATTCCGCCCTAACCGAGCTACCCTGCTCCCTTGGTCTAGTGGCACTCTGCCCTAACCGAGCTACCCTTTTCCTTGGTCTAGCGGCACTCCGCCCTAACCAAGCTACCATTTTTCTTGGTCTAGCGGCGCTCCGCCCTAACCAAGCTACCCTTCTTCCTTGGTCTAGCGGCACTCCACCCTAACCGAGCTACCCTTCTTCCTTAGTCTAGCGGCACTCCGCCCTAGCTGAGCCATCCCTCATCATGATCTAATGACAGTCTGACTTGTTACCCTCCCAAAAAGAGGGGAAGAGAGAATAAAAGAATGAAAATAAATAAGTAAAAAAATGGGGTTAAAAATAGAGATACCCCGCTAGTCTTGTTCAGGTTTTCTGAGCAAGAGCAAAAATGGCTAAAACCCAGCTGTGGTGAAAACCCGAAAGGGCACTGCAGGCAAAATCGGGTACCCCGCCACGTGAAAACCCGGAAGGGCGCGTGGGCAAAAGCAAGAGGGGGCTGGCTCCGGTGAAAACCCGAAAGGGCGCTTGGGCCAGTAATATGGTGATCCTAAAGGAAACCTCGCCTCCCGTCATAAACTTCTCGTTGGCCGATTTGGCGCACTGCCCGGTCAATGATGAAACCTATCCGGCTTAGACCTTACGTCTATCCCGATGAAACCTATGAAATCTTTGCATTGGTATAAATCCAATACTGATGATGAAACCTTCTCGTTGACCAATTTGGCGCACTGCCCGGTCAATGATGAAACCTATCCGGCTTAGACCTTACGTCTATCCCGATGAAACCTATGAAATCTTTGCATTGGTATAAACCCAATACCGATGATGAAACCAGCTGTTGACCGATTTGGCGCACTGCCCGGTCAATGATGAAACCTATCCGGCTTAGACCTTACGTCTATCCCGATGAAACTTATGAAATCTTTGCATTGGTATAAACCCAATACCGACGATGAAACCAGCTGTTGACCGATTAGGCGCACTGTCCGGTCAATGATGAAACCTATCCGGCTTAGACCTTACGTCTATCCCGATGAAACTTATAAAATCTTTGCATTGGTATAAACCCAATACCGATGATGAAACCAGCTGTTGACCGATTTGGCGCACTGCCCGGTCAATGATGAAACCTATCCGGCTTAGACCTTACGTCTATCCCGATGAAACCTATGAAATCTTTGCATTGGTATAAACCCAATACCGATGATGAAACCAGCTGTTGACCGATTAGGCGCACTGCCCGGTCAATGATGAAACCTATCCGGCTTAGACCTTACGTCTGTCCTGATGAAACCTATGAAATCTTTGCATTGGTATAAACCCAATACCGATGATGAAACCTGCTGTTGATCGATTGGCACCCTGCCTGATCAACGATAAAACCAGCCCAGTGTAGACCTTACGTCTATTCTGATGAGATTAATAAGATCCTTGCATTGGTATAAACCCAATACCGATGATGAAACCCACCTGTGATCGATGGGCACCCTGCCCGATCGACAGAGAAACCCGTCCTATTAAACTTGCATCTCTTCCTGTCCCACCGTGATGAAGCCTGCTGCTGATTAGCGGGCACACGGTCCGAGCAGCAATGAAACCTATCCAGTTTAGACCCTACGTCTATCCTGATGAAACTTACGAAATCCTTGCATTGGTATAAATCCAATACCGATGATGAAACCTGCTGTTGATCGATTGGCACCCTGCCTGATCAATGGTGAAACCCTACCCAGTCTAGACCTTTCGTCTATTCTGATGAGATTTATAAATCCCTTTGCATTGGTATAAACCCAATACCGATGATGAAACCTACCATTGGTCGATCGGCACCTTGCCCGATCAATGATAAAACCAGCACAGTGTAGACCTTACGTCTACCCTGATGAAACCTATAAAATCCTTGCGTCGGTATATACCCAATACCGATGATAAGAACATACACTAATGAAGCAGCACATCGCCTGATCCGTGCTGAAGTCCCAATTCAGGAAACATATGTATATATATAAAAAAAATGGGGTTAAAAATAGAGATACCCCGCCAGACTTGTTCGGACATCCCGGATAAGGGCAAAAAAAATGGCCAAAAACCCAGCTGTGGTGAAAACCCGAAAGGGCACTGCAGGCAAAATCGGGTACCCCGTCACGTGAAAACCCGAAAGGGCGCGTGGGCAAAAGTAAGAGGGGGCTGGCTCTGGTGAAAATCCGAAAGGGCACTTGGGTCAGTAATGTGGTAATTTAAAAAGTTCCATGCCAACCGGCACGCTACCTCTACCTCCCTTCTATTGATGAAGCCTTCCGTCGGTCAACTGTTTCCGCGCCCCGCCGATGACAGAACCCTTCCGGGGTAGACCTTACGTTTACCCTGATAAAATCTACATACCCTCTTTCAAACGTCCCACCGACGATGAAATCCATCATCATTTGGCTAAAGCCTATCCAGTTCGGACCTCACGTCTGTCCTGATAAAATCTACGCATTTCTTGGCAAAGTCCCACCTGCGATAAAACCTATTGGAATAGACCTTACGTCTGTCCTGATGAGACCTACACCTTCACACACTTCCCACCGTTGGTCGATTGGCACCTCGCCCGATCAATGATGAAACCCTACCCAGTTTAGACCTCTCGTCTATTCTGATGAAACTTATAAAACCCTTTGCATCGGTATCAACCCAATATCGATGATGAAACCAACTGTTGATCGACCGGCACCCTGCCCGATCAATGATGAAACCATGCAGTTTAGACCTTTCGTCTATTCTGATGAAAATTATGAAATCTCCTTGCATCGATATAAACCCAATATCGATGATGAAATCAATTGTTGATCGACCGGCACCTCGC
>JAHNEJ010002929.1:0-68760 GCA_022559845.1 Amorphophallus konjac
CCAGGGAACTTCAGTGGTACAACCTGCCCAGTGAACGAAGAGGGAATCCTTCACTGTCGGGGACTTACGGAGGTCCCGATGAAGGAGATCCTAGTCCGTCGAGAGGAATTTCCGAACGGAGAGTCCTTCCTTCACCGAGAAAAGGTGATCGTTAGAAAAGGAAAAAGAAAGGGGGAAAATGCATGTAATGCAGTGCAGTATAACTGATATATGTGAAACGCAAACAAAATAAGGAGAACAGGGATTATGCAAGAGAAAATAGAACTAAACAACTTTAACGAGAACAGAACTTCGGACAGGATAGAACTAAACAGATTCAGGATCAGAACTTATCGTAGGACAGGACAGAACTAAACAGTCTCACAAGATCAGAACTTATGCAGGATGGGACAAAACTTAAACAATTTTTACAAGAACGGAGTTTATGTGGGATAGATTAGAACTAGACAATTTATCACAGGATAGAACTTATGCAGGAGAAAATAGAACTAAACAATTTATCACAAGATAGAGCTTATGCAGGGCAGAATAGACATAACTAATTTCCACAAGATAGAACTTATGCAGGACAGAGTATAACTAAACAATTTTCACAAGATCGAAACCTATGCAGGAAATGGAACTAAACAAATTTTCACAAGAATAGAATTTAAATAGGGTGGAATAGAACCAAACGAATTTTCACAAGGTAAAGGAAAATAGGAAATGTACCTGATAAAGCACCATTGAGTTTTTTTTTCTTTTTTTTCTATCTTCTCCCTTTTTTTCTTTTCTCAATTTGGGAATGCCAGATGGGAAGTGCCTTTGGGAGAACACGTCCACTTGTCAGGACGTGTCCGCACAACGGCTGACAGTTGCTGAGGGCGATGACGCTGAGTACGCACCTGGGGCTCCAGGCACGCCCTCGAGCTGAAGCCCATTTTTCGAAAAATAACGGAAAGAAAGGGAACGACGTGAATCTCTCGAGAAATCAAGGGAATCCGGGAGAAGTGCACGAGGGATAAACGCAAAGCAAGATGCTGCTTGGAGCACGACTGTAGCGCACGTGGGAGCGATGGGGAGGGGCACACGTGGGTGCCAATGGGGAGGGGCACACGCGGGAGCCAATGGGAAACTGTAGCGCACGTGGGCGCAATAAGGAAGGGCACACGCGGGTGCCAAATCACACGGGTAACCAAACGGAAAGCAAAAGACGTCCCACCGTGATCGCCAGAGATGTGGACGGACATCACGGGGTTTAGGAGAGGTGAGGGAAACACGTGGCCGAGATGAGAGAGAGTGCATAAAAGGTCCCGGAGAGGGTTGTCTCTACCGGGCTCGAACGGCGGAAATATACAGAACGAGAAAACCCACGGAATGGAAATGTACAATGAAATGAATTGACATAAGCAAATTACAGAATGGAAACCACCGCGAGGAATTACTTCCGTCCACGGGGTTTAAACAGAAATTAAAAGAACAAAATTGCGAAATAAAAAAGCTCCGCGAGGAATTACTTCCGTCACGGGAACCTTCACGAGGATTTACTTCCGTCGTAGGATTTAGACAGAAATTAAATAAATGAAAATGACATAATGAAAAGGCTCCGCGAGGAATTACTTCCGTCACGGGAACCTTCGCGAGGAATTACTTCCGTCGCAGGATTTAGACAGAAATTAAAGAAATGAAATGACGGAATGAAAAGGCTCCGCGAGGAATTACTTCCGTCACGGGAACCTTCGCGAGGAATTACTTCCGTCGCAGGATTTAGACAGAAATTAAAGAAATGAAATGACAGAATGAAAAGGCTCCGCGAGGAATTACTTCCGTCGCAGGATTTAGACAGAAATTAAAGAAATGAAATGACAGAATGAAAAGGCTCCGCGAGGAATTACTTTCGTCACGATAACCTTCGCGAGGAATTACTTCCGTCGCAGGAACCTCCGTGAGGAATTACTTCCGTCCACGGGGTTTAAACAAAAGGAAAAAGTAACAGAAAAGAAAGGGGGAGGGGGATGTGATCGCCAGGGGCTGAGAACCCCACAGGAAAGCTGTGATCGCGTTCGTCGCCAGAGCGGGAGCAGTGCGGGTCCTTTCTTCCTCTTCTTTCGGCCGGCCGATGAAGAGGGCCTTCCTTGGTTACCCCGATTTTGTTATTCCTTCTTTTGGTTTGTTTTAGTTTTTCGTTGTTATTTTTTTGGTTTTCGATTTTGTTGCCTTTATTATTTTTTTGTTCTTTTATGTCTTTTAAAGGGATATGAGAAAATGATGAGAGGAATCGAGATATAAGAAAACAAAGAGAGCTAATGGGGTATAAAGTAGAATAATACATATATTAAAGATTGCTAAGAAAACACATCGAGTGAAAGATTCTTTTTGTTTGTTATTTAGAAAGCAAATAGAGAGGGAGAGGGACAAAAGCCTAATAACAACTTAATGAAAACAGGGGAGTGGAGAAGATGGAAACGGGGAAGGTGACGGTCGAGTACCTCAGAATAGGGGGGAATGATTGCTTTTCATCTCTGGGCTGGGGGATTCCGTAGGCTCCTCCTCCTCCTCCTTTGGATTACCCTTGTAAAAGATCAGACAAGGAAAGAGCAACGAAGTAAGAACAGAGGTAGTGTAGCATCAATCCCATATGCTAAGCAACGATGAAATCGTAAACGATGACGCACCTGGTTGATGCTGGTTTTGAAACCCCTTTTATACACAAAGGTGATGGATGAAATGACAATGGGACAAATGTAAAGACATTCATAAGCCAGGCCTTCTCGAGGAGAGAGGTGTGGCACAGATGATGTATGATGCATGCAAAGGACTAACAGATTGAATGAAAGTAAAAAAAAAGGTGAGAAGAGCTTATTAGGAGGGGCCGGTGACGGGCTTCCTCAGTAGGATGAGGACGGAACGAACGCGCGGCGCTGCAGAGCGACTTTCCTCGTGCACTCGAACGCCCAGGGGCCTGGCAGGATCTTCCTTCATTCCACGAACTCCGGGCGCCGGTGCCGCCGTGAGAGACCCTTTTCTGTTTTTTCTTTTTCCTTTTTTTTGTGTGCTTTTGGGGGAAGGCCTCTTGAGAGGGGGATAATAGAAGAGAAGGATATATATATATATATATATATATATATATATAATATATGTATATATATATATAACTAGGGAGAGATGGATGAGAGTTCAATAATAAAAATAAAAGTGTACATATATATACATATTAAAACCCAAGTAAGTTGATGTGGGGTAGTGGGAGGGGAGATAGAGAAGAGAACGAGGGTGAAAGAGAGAGGGCGTGAGTGGGAGAGAGAGAGGGGGGAAGAGAGATCTATTAATAGTAATGATATATATATATATATATATATATATATATATGTATATATATATATGTGTGAGGCCAGAAGAGAGAGAGAGAGATGTGAGAGAGGAGGAGAGAGACAGTAGAGAGAGGGGGAGAGAGACAGCAGAGAACGCGAAAGAGAGAGGCGGCAGAGAGAGGGAGTGGGAGAGAGAGAGAGGAAGACACGCTGGAGAGAGAGAGAGGGAGTGAGAGGATAAAAAAATGAAAAGAATATGGGAGAGAGAGATCGCAAGGGAGAGAAGAGAAGGATAAAAAAATAAAAAAAAGAGGAGGGAGATCGAAAGAGAGCAGAGAGAGAGAGAGAGAGAAAGAAGCAGAGAGAATAAAAAAATAACAAAAGTGAAGAGAGGGGGGCGAAGGCAGAGAGAGAGACGGTGTGAGGGGGGGAGAGTGAGAAGCAGAGAGGGGGAGAGAAAGGAGGGAGAGAGAGAGAGAGAGAGAGAGAGAACCGAGAGGGGGGAGAGAAGAGAGACGATGGGGGAGAGAGGGAGAAAGAGAGACGGTGGGAAGGGGGGAGAGAGAGAGAGTGACCGCGGCGGGGGGGTTAGAGAGAGAAAGAGACCGGCGGGGAGGAAGGGAAGAGACGGCCGGGGTCGGTGCGGTGGCTGTGGTGTCGGTGTGCAGGGGGACTGCGTCCGTGGTGACGGTGGTGTAGGGGGTGCGTCCGCGGCGAGCTCGTGGTGGAAATGGTCTCGGACGGCGGCGACGGGTGAGGAGCTCGGCAGGCGTGGCGGGGACGCGGGCGTGCATGCGTTGGGGGACGTCCGTGGAGCTGCGGACAGGCGGCCGTGGAGTTGCGGACGGGCGGCCATGGAGCTGGGGATGATGGGCGCGGAGAAGGCCGGCGGGTGGTGTGGCTGTGGCGTGGAGGAACTCGACGGGCGTCCAGTAGCGACGTAGGAGGTGGGAGACACGGCAGCGGTGACGTGCATGCGGGTTAGCCGGGGTGGAAGCTTCGCGACGATGAGGAGAGGTAGCCGGTGGGGTGGTCGCGGCTATAGGGGGTTGGAGAGAGTGGTCCGGTTATGGGGGTGCAGTGAGCTTGAGAGAGAGAGGGAGATGGTGGAGGGTGGCTGCAGAGGAGAGAAAGAGAAGGAGGGAGGGGAGGCGGTGGAGGTGAGAGTGGTGGCCGGAGGTGGCAGCGGCGGTTGACGGTGGTCGGAGGGACGCTCGGACGGCGTGAGGTGAAGAAAGGGAGAGTGAGTGTCGAGGGAATGAGGGGGTTGGGAATGAGAGTGTCGTGGGGAGAAAGAGAAGGGGAGGAGGGAGGTGGAGGTGGCTGTGGGTGGTTGGGTGGTGGCTGCAGAGGGAGAGAAGGGAGGTGGAGGTGACTGTCGTGGGGAGAAAGAGAAGGGGAGGAGGGAGGTTCAGCGATGGATGGGGGGTACGAGTGAGGGCTTGCATGCAGGGGGAGAGGTCGGATGGCCGATGGAGAGAGGAGAGGGATGGATGAGTGTGTTAAAATGGGGGGGACCAGATCCAAGAAATGAGGAGGGATTTAAGGAGAGGAGTTAATAAAATAAAAATATTTATTTTATTTTTGGTTTAGAGGTGGGCCCAAGCCATTTATATTTACCAATATTTGCATATGTGTTTATTTATACAAAATAAATGATGGGCCACCTATTTAGTGTTATTATATATTTTATCCTTTTTATTTTTATTTGTATACGTATATATATTTATGTATATATATATATGTATATATATATATATATGTATATATATATATATAAGGCAGAATGGGCCAAGCCCGTTAAAATTTCTATTTGTTCCCCCCCCCCCTTTCCTTTTTAACATTAAGAGATGGGCCAAGCCCATTGACATTTTTATCTTCTTGTGTAGGAGAGGAATGGCCACAAGCCCATTAGCGAGGGATTTGTTCATTTTGACAAACAACACTTGACTTTCCGCGAGATCGAATAAAAAATTGGAAATCATTCAAATAGTTTAACTGTGCGAGCCGCTTTGGGGCGTCTTAGCGTAATACGGGATTTGCTCAGCGTAATGCTTAAAATGCCGTGTCTACAGTGTACTCTACTTCTTTGCTTCTGTGCCCCAGGCGGGGTATGTTCTTTACAGCTTCAATGCCCCCTAGGAGTGGTGTGTTCCTTTTTTTTTAAATGCCCCTAAAATAGAGTAGATTTTTTGAATACCCCTAAGTTGGGGTGAACTCTTCATGGCTTCCATGCCCCCGCGATGGAGTATGTTGCTTCTTCAAATGCCCCTTAGGCGGGGTATATCTTTCTTCATATGCTCCCAGGTCGGGATGCACGTCTCTTTGCGTCTGTGCCCCCAGGATGGGGTGCATTCTTCATGTTTCTTATACCCCCAGGCCCGAGGGATATTTCTCTTCATATGCCCCTAAGCCGGGGTGTAGCTTTCTTCGTATGCCCCTAGGTCGGGGTGTATGTCCTTTTACTTCTATGCCCCCAGGCTGGGATGTAGTCCGCTTTGCCTCTATACCCCTTCGCAGGGCGTATTCTTTTGCTTCTTACGTCCCTGGATCGGGGTGGATTCTGCTTCTTCTGCCTCTTTCGAGACAGGACGTATTTCTCTTCATATGCCCCCCGGAGCGGGGTGTACTTTCTTTCTTTATATTCCCCCAAGCTCGGGGTGTAAACTTCTCTACTTCTTATGCGCCCAGGGCAGAGGGTGTTGTAGACACGCTAAAATTGATGCTATGTTGAGTAAATATCATGTCACCATGTGACGCCCCAAAGCGGACTTCAATATTGATTTAATATGAAGTTTTTCTATTTTCTTATAAATTAATTATGATTTCTTGTTTTTTTCTTAGGAAATTGGAATTAACGCCCTGATCAGGGGCGCTATTTAAAGTAACGGCATGTACAAGGGCGCCTCTTTTAACAATGGACGACTACCAATATGGGCGTCATTTTCTGGATTTACTGAAAATTCCGAATTTCAAATAAAATGAAAATTGTATAATTAACGTCTCTCCTGAAGGCGTTTATTATGTGACGCCTTGTCGATAGGCGTCAGTTCATCATTTTAAATATGGAAAGTTAATTGTTTCTATAAATAAATTCAGAAATTGACGACTTGATGGGAGTCGTTATTCTAATTAACGCCTTTGGATGTGTCGTCATTTTCAAGTGACGCCCTTCATTCGGTCGTCACTTTCAATTCTGTCTCCCTTTCGCCTGCTTCTTTCCAGTAATGGTTCCTTCCTCATTTTGAGCCTTGTGTTCGACTGGGAAGGGAGTTTCTTGAAGGAAGATCTTTACCTTGTTTTAATCCTTGTTCTCCAAGGATTTTTGGCCCTATAAATACCCCTCCTGGGTCTCTTCGCGCGAGACATGAGAGAACACAAGAGAGCAGAGATACAGAGAGGAGAGTGAGAAGAGAACAGAAGAAAGCTAACGGAGAGGAGTGTTTTCTTGATTGCAGGTTATTCTTCCAAAGCTTCTTATCGACGGTTCTTCATCCTCTCCAGGCTTCATCCTTTGCTGCTATTCCATCATACATATTGAAGCTCTTTCCCCTCTACTGCTGCACACACAGCAGAAAGAATCTCTCTTTCTCCCTTTCTAGTTATTTAGTTGTTTCATTAGCATATCATCATCTTACATCCTTTTTCTCTAGCTCTTGCTAGACCTCATATCATATTGTTACTTAGCATATTGCATCCATACTTTTCAAACCTTGTTACTCCTCTTAGGGGTTTAAAACCAAAACACACAAGGTGTGTTCATGTTCATGTTCATTTTGATTAATTTCATAATCTTAGAACTTTGATACTACACCCTTTGGCTAATCCACTCTTTTATTTGATTTGTGTGTTCTTGCAAGGTAATCAAGACTAAGAACCCCCTTCATCGGCTGGCCAGTAGAAGGAGGAAGAAAGGGTTCATAATCTCCCCCGCTCAACACAAGGTACTCGCGATCATTCTCCTTTCTTTTTTGAGGTAACCCCTCTGGCGATCACATTCTCCTTTAGCATCCCACGCATGCTCTTCCTTCCTTTCGCCATTTAATTTTTAAGCTTTAGAAATTGAGTTTGGTTTCATTTCTTAAGTGGATTTTCCATAATCTATAAATTGGTGATCACGGTGGGACTTCTTTTGTTTTTAGTTTGATTACCCCTCCATTGTGCTCCATGTAGCACCCTCTTATTGACACCCTCGCGTGTCCCTCCTTTGGTACCCTCGGTACCCCTCCATTGTGCTCCACGTAGCACCCTCTTATTGACACCCTCGCGTGTCCCTCCTTTGGTACCCTCGGTACCCCTCCATTGTGCTCCACGTAGCACCCTCCTGTTGACACCCTCGCGTGTCCCTCCTTTGGTACCCTCGGTACCCCTCCATTGTGCTCCACGTAGCACCCTCCCATTGACACCCTCGCGTGTCCCTCCCATTGGTACCCTCATGTACCCCTCCCTTGTGCTCCACGTAGCACCTTTCCTATTGTTCACCTCGTGCACACCTCCCACTGTTTAGGCCATTTTGGAGCCCCCATATCATCTGTCATATCATCTGTTTAATGAGAAATCTGTTTTCTGTTGACTATCAGGGTTTCGGTTCATTGAGCTGAAATAACACCCTTGTTGCTGCCGTTATTTTATAATTCACGCCTCTGTCAGAGGCGTCATTTATTCATTCGACGCCTTACCGAAAGGCGCCATTTGCATTATTACTGTTCCTGTCACTGCTCCCCGATCGCTGTTCATTGGTTTTGACGCCCTAACTCCCGGGCGTCATTTTATAATTGGACGCCATACAGAAAGGCGTCATTTGCATTATTACTGTTCCTGGTTACTGTTCACTGTGATTCACGCCCTTTATAGAGGTGTCTCTTCATCATTTAACGCCTCACCCCAAGGCGTCATTTGCTATCTCGCTACCCGCAGTGACTAGCGCCTGCATCCCAGGCGTTATTTATTTATTTGGCGACCCCATCTGAGTCGTCATTTTGTTCTGTGCCCACAGAACTGCTGCTCCTATCTATTTATTTAGCTGATATTATCTGATTATCATATCTGTTGATTGATATCACCTGTTTACATTCATCTTGGCATACGGTTTGGGAGACCTCCACTCCCCACACTTGTTAGGAGTTTTCACCCCTCTTGGTGAAGGAAGGACCCTCCATTGAGCATTCCGTCTCTTTGGACCGGAAATTCCTAAGCCAAGCCTCCGTAAGTCCTCGCACCTGTGGATTCCCTCACGGACGCTAGGCAGGTTGTACCATTGAAGTACCTGGAGTATAGTTGACCCATTCGTTGGAAAGGAGAGAAAATCTAGATACCAGGAGATTATACCCAAATTTTCAACCAGGATCCACCTTCGAAAGAAAGTACCTAATATTGAATCCACCCTAATTTCCAAGAGAAA
Source organism: Amorphophallus konjac (assembly GCA_022559845.1). Classification (NCBI taxonomy): domain Eukaryota; kingdom Viridiplantae; phylum Streptophyta; class Magnoliopsida; order Alismatales; family Araceae; genus Amorphophallus; species Amorphophallus konjac. Next base: position 8,692 of record JAHNEJ010002929.1, read on the forward strand.
TCTTAAAATCTTGCGCTCATTACAACTTGTGTGTTTCTTTTGAAAAGGTGATATCTTTTGGGTTATATCTTATTGTGAGACATTCATCTCTTTCTCCTTAAGCATGAAATTGCGTTCAGGTAAAATCGTCAACGGGCCAACTACGAGTACACATATGATGACTATGAGGAGGGTCATTTTGACTCGTTTAATGAGAATCCGTCTCAAAATCCTCTTTACTGTGATGGGAACTGTGTTCCCTCTCCTACGCATGTCCACATGATGGACTCTACTCTTCCGGAGGTTGACCCTCCTTCCCAGGCTCAGCCTGCCACTTTGAACACCTCTGGGGATACTCCCTCCTCCCTCAATTTTAATGATGTTCTCAAGGTCCTTTCCCAGCTGGATGATTCCCAGCGCTAGCGGTTCAAGCCGCTTTGAAGGGAAAGTCTGTCCCCTCATCCTCCAATCCTCCCCAGGCCATGGCTGGTCATTCTACCAATTTTCCTAACAACCAGGCGGTCGCATCCAGGGTGCCCTCGCGCCCCTACTCCGATCATAACTATGCCGGCCAACCGGTAAGTCATTCTGTTGCTAGGCCTCAGCAACCTTCTACTCCCCAAATCTTGAGGAAGCCTACGCCACCTATGCCAAATCCATATTCTTTCCGACCGGCCCCAGCCGAATCTGATGATCATACTTTGCTCCTCCAAAGGCTGGCCAGTATGGAGGAGCAGCTTAGAAAAGTCACCACATCAAATGCTACTCCTGAAATAATGCTTCCTCCTTTGCCAGTTTTCCATCTTCCGCCGTCCGAGATGCCAAATTTTCGGCGGTATAATGGCACAGGCAACCCGCACATCCATTTGAAAGACTTTTTGTATGAAGCATCTTTCTGGCAAGGCAATAAGACTTCATTAGCTTATCTTTTTAGGCGGTCTTTGGATGGCACCGCGCTTGAATGGTTTTATTCCTTGGAGCCGGCTGACGCTGGTGATTTTGATGAAGTCCAAAGAAAGGTCCTGCAGAAATACAAGGACTGTGTGGGTCCCTCATTGTCCGTTACAGACCTGGTTGCTGAAAAGATGAAGTCCGAGGAGGACTTCGTTTCATTTGCTGATAGGTGGAGAGCCATGGCCGAGAAATTAAAAGACACATTGTCAGAGACGGAGCAAGTCAAAATGATTATTTCAAATTCTACTCCACAATTCCGTCATATCCTGGCCATGAATAAACTAAGCACTATGGAAGAGCTCTATGAAAGAGCTAGATATATTCAGACGCAAATGAAGGATTCGTCAATCATGGGCATGTTTGAGCCTAGGCCGAAGGTGATAAAGAGGAATGTTAATATTGGCAATACTGGGGCAACCACTGAAGGCACCGTTACCAATGAGCAGGTGAGCGTGTTTGGCAATTCCACACCCTTCCGCCACCCTCCAAACCAAGGGCCGCCACCACAATAGCCCGCCTTCCATAATCAAGTCCACCAGCCAAATAACAACCCTCCTCAGACCTTACGGCCTCCTCCACCTCCTCAACAACAACCCCACATTGCTCCACCAAATCAAACCCCACAATATCACCAAGTGCCCCCACCGGCCAATTATGCACCACAACAATTTCAACAAAGAAGGCCTTTGGGTCCCCGAAGGGCACAGTACTCCCCTCTTCCCGAAAGCTTATTGGATATCTTTAATGCCCTCATGGCCGCTAACCTGCTCACATTGCCAAAGGAAAGAGCAATATGGCCCCAACATGTGGATACATCCCGGTATTGCGTCTTTCACCGACAACCGGGGCACAATATCGATCATTACTTTCACTTCAAAGATTACATACATGACATGAATGATCAAGGTGATATTGATTGGGATGAAATGAGGAAGGTCATTGCTTCTTTAAAAGTCCGAAGGCCTCCTCGGCAGCCAGCAGCTCAACAGCATCAGCAACAAGGACAACCACAAGCTCCACAACAACAACAGGTTCCTGCTCCCCAACCCAATATGGGGATTGTTAATAATCCACTACCGGAGCATCCGGTCCCAAATTAGCAAGTGAATATTGTCACCTCGATCCATGAAGTGGAGAGAGGACAAATTTGGCACAATGAAAATGCCTCTGTCGGGGCTATTAATCAGAATTCTAATCCACCACCCTCATTGATAAGAAGGCACCAGCCTATCCCTCCTTCCCAACCACAACGTCCCCTTATACGCTCCCTCACTCCTGGGCCATCCAATGCCAATATCGTCCCTTCACGTCCCCTTCTTTTGCGCCAAGCCACAAATTCTCCATCACCCCAAAACCCTCCACCAAACAGACCTCCTCTTATTCGTACCTCGCCGACAGCCGTCGCCCCTCCCGTTCCACCTCCATCTACCGCCACCATGATTCCAAGGCCCCTTCTTGTTACACAATCACCATCACCTCATTCCAATAATCCATAGCCGGCAAGGCCCCTCATAAGAACCCCCTCCTCCTACCAACCCTGCGCCTACACCCAACACCACTCCCTCTACTTCCTCCACCCCTTTACCCACACCGGTCCCGACAGAGGCGCAAAGAACAATGGTGCTCCGTAGCGGACGGATGTTTCAACGAGTGTTTCCCCAGCGGGAGCAAGAGCCACCACAGGAACAAGGAGAGCAAGAACAAGAATCTACACAGGGCACGGAGTATGATTTATTGAAGCATCTGGACAGAACACTAGCCCGTATTTCTATTCTGAAAACTGATTACAAGATCTGCCACACATCAGCAAGCTTTGAAACAATACCTGCAAAAAGTAATGGTGAATGAAGATATCCCGGCCGAACAGGTTACTACTGTCTTAAACCCAGTTAGCAATCAGCCGGCTATTACTTTTTATGAACATGAGTTGGCTCCGCAGTCGGCCAGGAAATATGCACTGTGCATCACCATTGATATCAACAAAATAGCCGTGAAGCAATGTTTGGTTGATACTGGGGCATCCATTAATGTTTTGCCACCAAGCACTTTAAAAATGTGCAGCATTCGGGAGAGTCAGATTCGGCCATCCACTATAACAGTCACAGCTTATGATAACACAAGAAAGCCACCACTAGGAATGATTACTCTGAAAGTCGGTTTGGGTCCAGTCTCAGTCACGGCAGATTTCCATATTTTGGATATGGACCCGACATTTAATGGCATTTTGGGCCGCCCTTACATTCAGGAACTGGATGCCATGCCTTCCATGAATCATCAATGCATCAAATTTCCACACAAAGGACGTATCATTAAAGTGACCAGTATGCCCATTTTGCCGACCGAAGATATACACTCCGCAACATCAGTGCCTTCCATGTGGCCTTCCAATATGCCTTTGCTCTCAGTGTTGGATGTTGCCGATCTGCGGCAAGACCCGATGAGGTCATCATCTCCTTCAACCCCTTCCACCACACAGCTATCCAAGGGCAAGAAAAAGAAAGGTTTGCTGAATACGCCCGGATGGAACATTTTAATGAAAATGGGGTACCGAACTGGTAAAGGCTTAGGTGCCAATCTCCAAGGGAGAATCAAGCCTGTCAAGCCTCAAAAGATGATTCTCCGAGGTGGCCTCGGATACAAAGCACCAAGCAAAGATGAAAAAGAACTGTGGGCCGTTATGACTTCCACTCTCAAGACTGACCGGCAACCTCTTACATGGACCCTTCAAACACATTTTGTAACAGGAGGTATTCAGAATGATGATGAGTATACTACAGTAATCACTTCTATGATGGATTGTCAAGACGTACATGCACGGCAGTTTGCTCGCCATATAGCGCCACTAGCCACATATAAAGCTATGGAGTCATTAAGGCCAGATAAGCGAAGGAAGATGGACGATCCTGAATGTGACTGGTATAGGTGGTTTGACATGAATGATATCTCTATTGCTCTGAGCCGCTTGTTCATGCTGACTGATCCAGAATGGCCGCCGTTGATTCATGAGTTGATTGAAAAGCCAGCGGTAACTACAGACAAGAGGCAGCTTCTGAGTAACCATACAGATACTGGGGAGCCCGATGTGCCGTTTGAAGAGGGTTTCGACACAGACAGGCTGTGGGCCGGCCTTTTCTTTACCAAATCCATTCACCAGACGGCTGTTGTCCATTTGATTGATCAGGTGTTCTTTTCAGACATCCCTAGGCCGCCTGCGGTCTTAATAAACTTCTCTCCAAGTTCATTACAAGTTTCTCTTCCAATTCCTCCCTTGCTCCTCGAGCAATTTTCCAAACTCTCCATTACACCCCCGCGTGGGTCATCATTGATTCAATCCTTCACCAAACTTTCAATTTCAACACTCTCCCCTGTTTCCACCTCCCATTGCTTTCTCCTTGAAAACGAAAAAAAATGCCAAAATTCAAACTTCCCAATCCATCTCCGTTGAGGAGACCTCCTATCTTCTTCCTGAGTGTGTCTCGATTCCGGGGCCGCTCTTCCCAGATTCATTAAGTGACCTCCCCTACCCCTCCGGTGAGGGGACTTCGTCTGTATCCCCTTCTGTACCCGCTTTTTCTTCTCCATCTTCTAGTGATCAAGCTAGTTGTTCTTTTTCCTCTAGTTTTCAAACTCATGGGGTAGCTTCACATAAGAAATCCAAGGGTAAGCAGATTCCCCGTAGATTCTTGTTGGAGTTAGCTAGAAGATGTCAAGCTTGCCTAGCCATCCCAGAATTTGTGAAAAATCCGATCATCCTGCCAGAGATAGAATATGAGGATATTTATGCTTCTAATGAGGGTTTTGGTGTCTATGAGATTATGAATGATGAAGACCCTATTAAAGAGGGGGATGAAAGTTATGAAGAATATGAGGATGAGGCTGATGCTTTTACTAGTGGCATGAGGAGATTTGATGAACCATCAGCCTCAGTAGAAGAGCCTACCAAAGAAATAAATCTGGGTACGGAAGAAGACCCTAGGATTGTCCTCATTTCAAAGAACTTGCCGCCATCCGAAGAGGAGGCGCTTATCTTGGTACTTCAAGAATACAAGGACACGTTTGCATGGAGTTACGAAGATATGCCCGGACTAGACCCTGCGCTCGTTGAACATCGGCTTACACTTAAGCCAGGGTCTGTCCCGGTCAAACAGCAGTTGAGACGTTTCCACCCTAATATGGCTTTAAAGATGAAAGAAGAGGTCGACAAGCTTCATAAGGCAAGATTTGTTAGAGTGGTCCTCTATCCCAACTGGGTGGCTAACATCGTCCCAGTCATGAAGAAGGATGGAAAGGTCATGATTTGTATAGACTTTCGGGACCTCAACCGCGCGTGTCCTAAAGATGACTTCCCCCTCCCTCATATTGATGTTTTAATTGATAACACGACAGGATATGAGACTCTCTCCTTCATGGATGGCTTTTCAGGTTATAATCAGATTCGCTTGGCTGAGGAAGACCAAGAGAAAACATCGTTCACTACACCATGGGGAACTTAATGCTATGTGGTCATGCCTTTTGGACTTAAGAACGCTGGAGCTACCTATCAAAGGGCTATGATGGCAATTTTTCATGATATGATCCACATTTATATAGAGGTGTATGTGGATGACCTGGTAGTGAAATCAAGAACAATGATTGAGCATCCTAGGGTTCTAACTAAAGTCTTGCAAAGAGCACGAGAGTATCAATTGAAAATGAACCCTAAGAAGTGCGTATTTGGTGTTTCATCAGGGAAGTTGCTTGGATTTATTGTAAGTAAAAGGGGTATTGAGATCGATCCCAATAAGGCGAAGGCCATAAGAGAAATGCCTCCTCCCAGGAATTTGAAAGAAGTTCGAGGATTGATCGGGAGGTTACAATTTATCCGCCGATTTGTTTCCTAGCACTCACAAAGATGTAAGCTGTTCTACGAGCTTACTAAGCCGGGAGGCAAGTTTATTTGGGATGACAAGTGTCAGGCGGCTTTTGACGGATTGAAGGATTATCTCTCAAATCCTCCTGTCCTGAGGCCGCCAGTTCAGGGCAAACCGCTTGTTCTTTATATTTCTGTCCTGGATGACTCTGTAGGCGCTGTCCTAGCCCAAGTCAACGAAGAAGGAAAAGAGAGGGCAGCCTACTACTTGTCAAAACTCCTTAACCCATGTGAGCAGAGGTATTCAGCCATAGAGAAGACTTGTGCAGCTTTAGTCTGGGTAGTTCAGAAACTCAAGCATCATTTCTTAGCTCACGAGGTTCATCTCATTGCTCGTATGAATCCCATCAAGTTCCTTCTTGAAAAATCTGTTCTCACTGATCGATTAGCACGATGGCAAAGCTTCCTCTCTCAGTTTGACATCATCTACATTCAGCAAAAAGTGATTAAAGGCTATGCCATAGCAGAACATCTTGCTCATCATCCTCTCCCTCGATTTGACCATGTTCGCTCAGAGTTTCCAGATGAGGAACTAATGTCCATCAATCAACCCGATTCAATGTGGACATTACATTTTGATGGAGATTTGAATTCTAAAGGAAAAGGGATCGGCATTGTTCTTCTATCACCGGAGGGTATCACTATTCCGCTCGCCTCTCAGCTTGCATTTCCAGTTACAAATAATATAGCTGAGTACGAGGCTCTTTTGGCCGGACTGGAGGCCACTCATCAACTCGGTGTTACCCAATTGTGAATTGTAGGTGATAGTCAGCTTATTCTTCGCCAAGTGCTCTCCAAGTGTCGCACGCTCAATCCTAAACTCAAGCCCTACCAAGAATTGACTTCTGCTTACACCAAGCTTTTCACTAAATTGATCTTCGTTCACGTCCCTCGTGACCATAACATTCTAGCTGATGCTCTTGCTTCTCTCGCATCTTCCTTGGTTCTCCTTCCCAAAAGGGATTCCCACTCCATCACTGTTCGTAAGCGGCTCATTCCCGCTATTCAAGACCCATCTTTTCTTAGGATTAAGGAGGAGGTCCTTAGGAAGGTTGAGCAAGGCAGAATTATTGAGAATAAGGAGGTCATGCTATTGGACTTGGAAGAAGAATTGGATGATGAAGAAAAGCCGTGGTATTATGAAATTGCTAAATATTGTCAGGACCAATCATATCCTGAAGAAGCCACAGCGGAAGAAAAGAAAGCCATTAGAAGGGTTGCCCAGCGATACACCCTGATTGGAGGTGTGCTTTACAGAAGAGGTCTCACTGGAGTTTTATTAAGATGCCTAGATGATGATGAATCTTGGAAAGTTGTGGAAGAGGCCCATTCGGGAGTGTGTGGTGGTCATGTCAATAGCCAGATGCTAGCTAAGAAGATCCTTAGGCTAGGTTTCTATTGGCCCACTCAAGAAGAGGATTGTTCTATCTACGTCCGAAGGTGTGTTAAGTGCCAAGTGCACGTCGACAAAATTCATTCCCCTGCTTCTTCACTCCATCCCGTATCTTCCCCATGGCCTTTCTCCATGTGGGCTTTCGATATCATTGGACCTCTTGGTGATCCGACCCTCCTCACAAAACCAAAGTCATTTATACTGACGGCGACGGAATACTTCACTAAGTGGGAGGAAGCGGAAGCATACGTGGAGATTAAAGCGTCAACCGTATGTAAATTCATAATGAAGAATATCATCGCAAGGTTCGACATCCCAAGTACCATCGTCACCGATAATGGACCCCAATTCATCTCTCAGGAACTTCAGGACCTCTGCAACAGGTATAACATTGCATTGCATCATTCATCTCCTTATTATCCGCAGGGCAATGGCCAAGCAGAGGCAACTAATAAAACTTTGATTAAAATTGTCAAGAAAACTTGTGAGGTTAACAAATTTGCGGATTGGCCAGAAAAATTGATTGAAGCTCTTTGGGCCTATCGCACTTCCATTCGTACCCCTACTGGGCAAACACCCTTCGCCCTCACTTATGGAATGGAGGCAGTAGTTCCTTACGAGATTCTTGTTCCTTCTCTGCGAGTACAATTGGACAAAGAATTCTCTATTGATGAGCGTCGTGAATCCCTCCTTGCCCAGTTGGAACTCCTAGATGAGAAGCGTCTGGCCGCCGCCGAGCATGCGCGTGTCTATCAAAACAGGCTTTCACGTTTTTACCAAAAGAAAGTGATTGAGAGAAAATTCAAAGTTGGAGAATTGGTAATTAAAAGAATCTTTGTAAAACCAGGTGGGCCACGTTCAAAACTCCAACCTAATTGGGAAGGACCCTTTATTATAAAAGATGTTTATCCTGGCAACGCTTATAAATTGATTAATGCTAAAGGTGAAGAGCTAACTCATCCTTGGAATGGTCTCTATCTAAAGAAATACTATCCCTAAAAATGAAAAAAAATAACAAAAAGAGAGAAAAAAAAAGAGAAAAAAGAGCAAAAATAAAACAAAACAAAAATTGAAAATCTTGGAGGCTAGTATAGTACATGGACCACGAGCCCGAAAGAAAGAAAAAAAAATCAAAATCCTTAATTCATTCTTCAGTCTCGACGGTTTAACTCTTGGGTCAATTCACGCACACACTACACGCTTTATTCTTAAACTCGAGCAGCCCGGAATTTGAGGAAAAGTCCGACCCAAACAAGAGTGTAAAAGCCTTACCTATTTTCTTTCTTTCGGCTCACGAGAGGGAACACAAGTTAGGGGTTACTAACCAAGCCTGCCCGCCGTCCTAGTAGGTGGAAGTGAGGGCCCAAAAGGGAACCAAATGCTTAAAGCCCAAGTACAATTAGGTCTTTATCTGTTTCGAAGAAAAAGAAAGGAAAAGGAAGTTATGATAAAAGAAAGCATGACAAGAGGGCAAAGTCCCCGCAAGGAAAACCTTGGTCGTAAGCATGCATGAATAAGGGCAAAAAGAGTAACAAATTTTCCTAAGCCGAAGACCGAATCCCAACAGGCATAAGGGCAGGGGAGGAGCGTGCCTCATTCTTGAAAACATTTCGTGAGCTTTCTTAATCATTCTTCTCTCCTCCCTCTATGGTGGGTTGTGAACTCGAAGGATGGCAAAGACCAACTAAGAAGGATGGGCTGCGAGAGAATATGAGTAAAAGCCTAAGTATAAATCACGTTGACTCTTTTGTTAAGTCTCTTGAGAAAATCTAATGAATTTTAGATTATGATGGTTAAGGTTTCAAAGCTCTATACCATACTCGCCTCCAAAACAAATTTATTTTTTCAAATAGGTGTCCTTTTCAAGTGTCACTTTCAAAACAAAAATTCAACAAAAAAAAGCATATATACAGATAATAAAAAAAAACGGTTGTGGAATTTCAAGCCCTCTGCTTCTCATATGCTTGATTGCATTCTTGTATGGGCATCTTTTATTTTCAGTTTGCATTTGCTTGCTTGCATGGTGCATTTTATATCTACTCTTTGCCTTCATCGATTAAAGGCTTGGCCCCTTGACCCGTTATCAAGGTCAAAGTAAAGACACCCCTTGCTTATTGAGCAAGGGGCCAAGTCGAACAGATGAATTAACCTGTTTGTTCAAGTGTGGAAGCGCAGGGCAAAAGTAAAAGATGAGAAAGAAGACACAAGTACACAACTACATAAGTGCTCGGGTAACAAAAATTTCAATCTCATATATATATACATAACTATCTGAGTACAGGTGTGAGGGTGGAGGAGTACAAGTAAAGTCTCTCAGCTCTCGCCTCCACCCTCCTCTCTCCTACTCTCGGCCTCACTCTCGTCCTCCCGACGAGGGGGCATGGACCCCCGGGAAGTAGCTGGAGCTCGAGCCGGCTCCTCTACCGGAGAGAGGAACCCGCCACAAAAGTAGAGCTGGTGAAGCTGTACCCTGTAGCTCGCGCCCGCTCCTGACCTCGCTGAAGCCGCTCCTCGGTCGCTCGTAGCCGCTCCTGTGCAACGGCTAGCTGGGCCCTCAAGGCTGTAAGCTCTCGATCACAAGCTGACCACTCCTCACGGTCCTAGGCACGCTCCGCCTGGTGCTGCTCACGATCCCGGGCACACTCCGCCTGGTGCTGCTCACGGTCCCGGGCACGCTCCGCCTGGTGCTCCTCGCGCTCCCGAGCACGCTCTCTCCGCTCCATCTCGAGGGCGACTCGCAGCTCCGCCACGTCCTGAGGCAACTCCTCTCGCCGCCTCAAGGCCCGCTCCAGCTCCACGACCCGTTGCTCACGGATCGCCAACTCTGTCCCGGCCAGGGCAGTCTGGGTAAGCGATGCCTGTAGCTGCGAGGTCTGCAAACAGGTAAACAAATCATCAGTTCCACAATTTAATAATTCATGGAATAGGCAATATACAACTGAAAATAAATAACTCACCTGCGAGGCCATCGCCTGCTGTCCCTCCGCGATGCAAGTAAGAGCGGCCCGGAGCTCCTCGGTCTGTAAGAAACAATTTCATGAGTATATCACATAAACAATTGAATAAGTTAAGTTTGAGTTTAAGATTACCCGTGAGGCGAGGTCGCGCTCTGCTGCCTCGGCCCGTGCAACTGCCCCTGCTAGCTGCTCTGCTAGTGCAGTCGCCTCTGCACTAGGCCCTCTCGAGCTGGAGGCCTCTCCTGCCTCTCTCCCTACTGCTCCCTGCTGAGCACGCTGCATTCATTAAGATTGTCAGTAGCTAATCATCAATAATTCAAAAAAAACTCATATGCATATAGGAATAAATTAAACACTCACCAAGGTCTCAAGGTCTGCCCATGTGGTGGCTAGCTGTTCCTCTAGGCTGTGTAGGTGGGCCTGTGCATCCATCGCCACTATGTCCCGCGCATCCTGCATTCATCACATATTACATGCATGATAGATATACAAAGCATTTGCATTTAATTTAGAAATAAGTGCATTCATACATACCCCTAGGACCCTCATCTGGGGTCGGCCGGCATAAACCTCCCAGTAGCGTCGGAGGTACTCGGAGCTGTCGGTCGCCTGTGAAGTGACCCGGGTCCCGCCACGCTGCCAGTCTGCGTACTGGTCGGAGAACCGCACTCTCCAGTCAATCGCCTTCGTGCGACCGCACGTCTTCTTGCCTATCCCTCGCGGCTCTCCTACCTCGATCCACTCTTGGTGTAGGTCGAGGGTCCTCATCACTAGCCTAAGCCGTAACGGCTAGATCTCGTTCAGGCAATGAACCCAAAGCTCATGCCCAAAACGAGGTCGGCCCGCTACGACCCAGGGATGGCCTTCATCGGTCATCCCCTCATAGGGTCTCCACCTCACCTACATTCACAAGCACGCATATCAATCATCATATCATATCACATTCTATAATAAAACATAAATTTTTTTTGCATCATATCAAGCATACATACCAGTGAGGCAGGGAAGTCTCGGAACTCCCGTCGTAGCACTCGCAACTCGTAGGCGAGTGGGGCTCCGATCACCACCGATAGCCAGCGCCGTGGTAGAGGAAAGGACCCCTCATCTCCAGGCCGTGAGTCAGCGCGTCCCATCGGCATGTACAAGTGGCTCCAAACCTGCATTCATGCATTGCATTAGCAAAACATTCACATGCATTCTAACAAGAAAACAAAAAATGCATACCTGAAGAAAAGGTGAAAAGCCACTGACTGTCGTCTCATGACCTGTCCCCATGGATAGGTCGGCTATCAAGTGCGCCACAGCACTGCTCCCCAGGCGTATCTGCCACGCCCTCTAAGTCCTCGAGTATCCCTAGGAAGCGGCAGTTGATAACATCACCCTTCGTGCCGAGCAGCAGCCTCCCGAGCATCAAAAATAGAAACCTCCTCAAATCTCTGTCTGCTCTCTCTCTGTCAGCTGGATCCTGGCAGTAGGCAGCCCTAGCCCCATCTATCAATCTCTGCGAAAACTGCTCTAAGGACTCCCTAGATCTCTGCCTAGAGTCCCCCAATCCCATAGCTATGGTAAGGTCGGTGCGGAAGATGGTCCTACACTCGCTCGGTGTCTCGTACACCGTCTCTAGCCCTAACAGCCTCTGGGTCAGCTCACTATAGTTGGGTAGGGTGAACCCGCTCACAGCCTCCCCATCTACCCTCAACCCAGTGATCCTAGTGACATCCTCTAGGGCAGGAACCATATGCCCCCACGGCATCAGAAGGCCCTGCTAGTCCTATCCCATCTCTCTCTCAAAACCTGAATCAAAGGCAGGTCTGGTCTGACTGGCTCAATGCTAAGGAAGGCCCCAAACCCCATAGCATCTATCCTAGCTCTCTGAACTCGGGGAGTCCGTAGTACGCTGCCCGAACCTGGACCCAAGAAATCCGTGTCCTCATCAGCCCCTGCATGCATATAAAAGAACTTTTTGCTTAAGTTTTCATGTGGAAATTCATTTAAGCTCATTAACTGTGATATTTGCTGTTTGGATAATTAACGACCTACCGTGGGTCGTGGTTTTCATGATTGACGCCCCTGAGGGCGACGTTATTTCCAAATAGGTTTCAGGTGATACTGTACATTCATTTAATTGACGACCTACCCAGGGTCGTTGTTTATCTAAGTGACGCCCCTGTGGGCGACGTTGTTTTGAAAGTAATATTCTAAAAATCTGAAAAATTCGAATTGACGCCTAACCCTGGGTCGTCAGTTGCCTAAGTAACGCCCTGTGGGGGGGCGCGGTTCACAAAGTAATTTTCTATCCTAAATTACATTTCTGGAAAATGTTGAATTGACGGCCACCCTGTGGTCGTTACTTATCTAATTAACGTCCCGATGGGGGGCGTGGTTTTCCTGGGGTTTCAAGGTTTTAATGTGTGAAATTGAAATAACAGAAACACATGCATTTTTAAATTTAAATGAAATCAAAGGGAAATAACAGCATGCTGGCGAAACATGATAAAATTAAAATAACGACATGCTGCAGGGCGTTTCTTTCATGCGATTAATTATTTTTAGAAAATGAAAAGATGTAATTAACGACCCATTGTGGGACGTTATTTAAATTCACGACACCCCTGGGGCGTCATTTCACTGTGTCTCTGGTTTTGTCGTGCCCGAGGGCCATGGAAATGGGAAATAATGGAAATAAAATAAAAAAAAGTGGAGAATAGGGGAGGGGGAGGTCCTACCTTTTGTCGTTTAGGGCCAATCAACCCCCCACGAAGGGGTTGCCGTGGCTGCCGTGGTCGCCGGAGTTGGCCGGGCCGACGGGCCACCACTGCCACCGCCGCCGTCTCCGGTGGTTCTTCACCTTCTTCTCCTTCTTCTTCACCCTCTCCTTCTCCTTCTTCTTCACCCTCTCCATCCCCTTCTTCACCTTCTTCTCCTTCTTCTTCATCCCCTTCTTCATCTTCTTCGTCATCTTCAGCGCCGCCGTCTTCCTGTTCGCCTTCATCGTCGGCCGCCGCCGCCGGTGCTTCTTCGGCCGCCGCGGGAGGGAGCTCCTCCCCGGCTTGTTCCCCTTCCAAGTCTACCACGTCGGGGGCCATAACCCTTTGCCGTTTCTGTCCTCCGCCCGCCATTGGGTTGTGAGAGGGAGAGAGTGGAGAGGGAGAGAATGGGGAGTTGAGAAAGAGGGGGTTTGCGGTTAGGGTTTTGCAGAGACAAGAAAGAGAATGAATGGAGGAAGGAGAAGAAAGGAGGAAAGTAGGGTTTAACGGTCGAGAATAATTGACGCCCTGATACAAGTCGTGTATCTCTTAATTAACGGTTTAATCAAAGGCGTGTTTTCAAGTTTTGACGCCCTGAAGCTGGATGTTATTTTGATTTGCATGGGAATTTGTAAAATCGTCGCCAGGCGCATTAATGGGATTTGATTGACGAGAGAGGGTGTAATTATTACCCCTTTGAATTTGATGACGACCAGAGCGGGCGTCCATTCTTTAATACGTGACGTGAGTAAAGGCGTGTTTTCTAAGAAATTAAGGAATTATTTCAAAAATTATTTGAAAATTTGAATTGATTAACGCCTGGTTTAAAGACGTGAGTTAAGAAACGCCAGTGCCTTGGGCGTCAATTATGAGTTTGAAATATAATGGACGGCTTCAACTGAGGTGTGTCTTAAGTAATTAACGCCGTTGATAGGGGCGCTGTTCAGAACAGAAGGACCGGAACTCCTTGTTATCAGACAGAATTGCTTGAAATATCAGAACTGATCACTTTCATACATTGCTTTGGCTCAGATAAAAGAGGAATTCTTATTGCATTCATGAAAATCTTTGATTACATTCTAAGCCACTGTGGGCCTTATCTTCTTGAGAGCCAGTACATAAGCTTTACATTTGTTCTCTTCTTCTTCAACATGAGTCTTGGATTTGTGGAGAAGTGCCACTTTCCATTGAGCCATTATGGTCCTGATTTCTTCATGGTCACCACTTGAGCATAGCTCCCTTTTTTGATTGGAGGAAGGTGAGAAGGCCCTTCGAAAAGATGTCGGGGAAGTCGAGTTGTGGGAGGCATCGGTGTGCGTTGTAAAGGATGAAGTCGGTCCCGCCAACCAAACAGAGCTCGATGCGGAGGATAACCTTGAGCGAAGTTCTTGGGTTTTGAGAAAGCCCGGTGTACATGTGAAATTGCTCTTTGGCATTGTTTTGAAGTAATCTCTCCATTCATTCCTCTTCTTGAGCTTGGGAACTCTATTAGTAACTCTTTCACATAAGCCCAATGAGCTTGTCATATACCGAAGTGGACTCTTGGAGAAGATTTTGGAGGCCGCTTGGTTTGCTTGACATGGATCAAACTTAAAGTGTAAATCTATCCAACATGCTAGAAGAAGCATTGATCCAAATAAGGGCCGTCCTAGTGAAGCTGAGGTGAGCCCATTGTATAGGTTGGCTAGTATTGCCCCACCTATTCTCTTTCCCTCCCACATGCTTGCTATTGCACTCAAGTGTTGTTCCTCTAAATGATCCTCCAATGAAGGGAATAACAAAGCTCCACCTACACATATGACAAACCCCTTCATCACTCTCTCCAAAAGGGCTTCATCTCCTTGAGCCTTATCCATGTTTTTATATACCCAAGAAGCCAACTTCAAAAGATTGATTCCCTTGTTGGCCTTCATTTGATTCACCAAATTTGAACTTTGGACAAGACTCATGAGCATATCATGGGCTTGTATGGGCTTAGTCATATGGGCCATCTTTGTTTCCTCTCCTCGCTTCATCTTCTTCAAACCCAAGAGCATCTCCACTTCTTCTAGGAGGATGGTTGCTTCAAAGGTTGGGAATAGAAAAGTATGGGTGTGAGGGTGCCATAATTCTATAAGAGCTCCAATGGAAGCCCAATCAAGATGGATGTCATTATAGTGGGTGGCATGGGTGATGAGGCCTAGAAGGTTCCACTTAGCAAGGAAGGATCTCATATCTAGAGAGAGCTTGGAGAGTAGCAAAGGAAACCACTTAATCTTTAGAAACCTTCTTGGACCAGGAATAATGGGGTAATCCTGAAAACATAAAACATAAAGGAAGAAAGAGGAAGAAGAAAATAATAATCAGAAATTTTGAACAAGAAGAAAGACAGTACAAAATAAAAGCTTCAACATCGAGAACACTTACTTGGCCCTTGGTGATTTTCTCACTTATATGGCCTGGCAATTCAGAAATTCTTGGGAAATTCATCCTTGGCTTTTTGAAAAGCCTTTGCTGCATCAGTTGATTCATCATTTTGACAGTATTGCTGGTTCTTCTGCTTCTGTTCTTCTATCTGCTTGACAGAAAATAGCTTCAATGCTCTGTTCTGCTTCTGCTTGGTTCTTTCTGTCTATTACAGAAGATAGCTTCGTCTCTATGCTTCGATGGTTTTCATACTTGGAAACACCAACGCCTGGTTTAAAGACGTGAGTTAAGAAACGCCAGTGCCTTGGGCGTCAATTATGAGTTTGAAATATAATGGACGGCTTCAACTGAGGTGTGTCTTAAGTAATTAACGCCGTTGATAGGGGCGCTGTTCAGAACAGAAGGACCGGAACTCCTTGTTATCAGACAAAATTGCTTGAAATATCAGAACTGATCACTTTCATACATTGCTTTGGCTCAGATAAAAGAGGAATTCTTATTGCATTCATGAAAATCTTTGATTACATTCTAAGCCACTGTGGGCCTTATCTTCTTGAGAGCCAGTACATAAGCTTTACATTTGTTCTCTTCTTCTTCAACATGAGTCTTGGATTTGTGGAGAAGTGCCACTTTCCATTGAGCCATTATGGTCCTGATTTCTTCATGGTCACCACTTGAGCATAGCTCCCTTTTTTTGATTTGAGGAAGGTGAGAAGGCCCTTCGAAAAGATGTCGGGGAAGTCTGAGTTGTGGGAGGCATCAGTGTGCGTTGTAAAGGATGAAGTCGGTCCCGCCAACCAAACAGAGCTCGATGCTGGAGGATAACCTTGAGCGAAGTTCTTGGGTTTTGAGAAAGCCCGGTGTACATGTGAAATTGCTCTTTGGCATTGTTTGAAGTAATCTCTCCATTCATTCCTCTTCTTGAGCTTGGGAACTCTATTAGTAACTCTTTCACATAAGCCCAATGAGCTTGTCATATACCGAAGTGGACTCTTGGAGAAGATTTTGGAGGCCGCTTGGTTTGCTTGACATGGATCAAACTTAAAGTGTAAATCTATCCAACATGCTAGAAGAAGCATTGATCCAAATAAGGGCCGTCCTAGTGAAGCTGAGGTGAGCCCATTGTATAGGTTGGCTAGTATTGCCCCACCTATTCTCTTTCCCTCCCACATGCTTGCTATTGCACTCAAGTGTTGTTCCTCTAAATGATCCTCCAATGAAGGGAATAACAAAGCTCCACCTACACATATGACAAACCCCTTCATCACTCTCTCCAAAAGGGCTTCATCTCCTTGAGCCTTATCCATGTTTTTATATACCCAAGAAGCCTACTTCAAAAGATTGATTCCCTTGTTGGCCTTCATTTGATTCACCAAATTTGAACTTTGGACAAGACTCATGAGCATATCATGGGCTTGTATGGGCTTAGTCATATGGGCCATCTTTGTTTCCTCTCCTCGCTTCATCTTCTTCAAACCCAAGAGCATCTCCACTTCTTCTAGGAGGATGGTTGCTTCAAAGGTTGGGAATAGAAAAGTATGGGTGTGAGGGTGCCATAATTCTATAAGAGCTCCAATGGAAGCCCAATCAAGATGGATGTCATTATAGTGGGTGGCATGGGTGATGAGGCCTAGAAGGTTCCACTTAGCAAGGAAGGATCTCATATCTAGAGAGAGCTTGGAGAGTAGCAAAGAAAACCACTTAATCTTTAGAAACCTTCTTGGACCAGGAATAATGGGGTAATCCTGAAAACATAAAACATAAAGGAAGAAAGAGGAAGAAGAAAATAATAATCAGAAATTTTGAACAAGAAGAAAGACAGTACAAAATAAAAGCTTCAACATCGAGAACACTTACTTGGCCCTTGGTGATTTTCTCACTTATATGGCCTGGCAATTCAGAAATTCTTGGGAAATTCATCCTTGGCTTTTTGAAAAGCCTTTGCTGCATCAGTTGATTCATCATTTTGACAGTATTGCTGGTTCTTCTGCTTCTGTTCTTCTATCTGCTTGACAGAAAATAGCTTCAATGCTCTGTTCTGCTTCTGCTTGGTTCTTTCTGTCTATTACAGAAGATAGCTTCGTCTCTATGCTTCGATGGTTTCATACTTGGAAACACCAACGCCTGGTTTAAAGACGTGAGTTAAGAAACGCCAGTGCCTTTGGCGTCAATTATGAGTTTGAAATATAATGGACGGCTTCAACTGAGGTGTGTCTTAAGTAATTAACGCCGTTGATAGGGGCGCTGTTCAGAACAGAAGGACCGGAACTCCTTGTTATCAGACAAAATTGCTTGAAATATCAGAACTGATCACTTTCATACATTGCTTTGGCTCAGATAAAAGAGGAATTCTTATTGCATTCATGAAAATCTTTGATTACATTCTAAGCCACTGTGGGCCTTATCTTCTTGAGAGCCAGGACATAAGCTTTACATTTGTTCTCTTCTTCTTCAACATGAGTCTTGGATTTGTGGAGAAGTGCCACTTTCCATTGAGCCATTATGGTCCTGATTTCTTCATGGTCACCACTTGAGCATAGCTCCCTTTTTTTGATTTGAGGAAGGTGAGAAGGCCCTTCGAAAAGATGTCGGGGAAGTCTGAGTTGTGGGAGGCATCAGTGTGCGTTGTAAAGGATGAAGTCGGTCCCGCCAACCAAACAGAGCTCGATGCTGGAGGATAACCTTGAGCGAAGTTCTTGGGTTTTGAGAAAGCCCGGTGTACATGTGAAATTGCTCTTTGGCATTGTTTGAAGTAATCTCTCCATTCATTCCTCTTCTTGAGCTTGGGAACTCTATTAGTAACTCTTTCACATAAGCCCAATGAGCTTGTCATATACCGAAGTGGACTCTTGGAGAAGATTTTGGAGGCCGCTTGGTTTGCTTGACATGGATCAAACTTAAAGTGTAAATCTATCCAACATGCTAGAAGAAGCATTGATCCAAATAAGGGCCGTCCTAGTGAAGCTGAGGTGAGCCCATTGTATAGGTTGGCTAGTATTGCCCCACCTATTCTCTTTCCCTCCCACATGCTTGCTATTGCACTCAAGTGTTGTTCCTCTAAATGATCCTCCAATGAAGGGAATAACAAAGCTCCACCTACACATATGACAAACCCCTTCATCACTCTCTCCAAAAGGGCTTCATCTCCTTGAGCCTTATCCATGTTTTTATATACCCAAGAAGCCTACTTCAAAAGATTGATTCCCTTGTTGGCCTTCATTTGATTCACCAAATTTGAACTTTGGACAAGACTCATGAGCATATCATGGGCTTGTATGGGCTTAGTCATATGGGCCATCTTTGTTTCCTCTCCTCGCTTCATCTTCTTCAAACCCAAGAGCATCTCCACTTCTTCTAGGAGGATGGTTGCTTCAAAGGTTGGGAATAGAAAAGTATGGGTGTGAGGGTGCCATAATTCTATAAGAGCTCCAATGGAAGCCCAATCAAGATGGATGTCATTATAGTGGGTGGCATGGGTGATGAGGCCTAGAAGGTTCCACTTAGCAAGGAAGGATCTCATATCTAGAGAGAGCTTGGAGAGTAGCAAAGGAAACCACTTAATCTTTAGAAACCTTCTTGGACCAGGAATAATGGGGTAATCCTGAAAACATAAAACATAAAGGAAGAAAGAGGAAGAAGAAAATAATAATCAGAAATTTTGAACAAGAAGAAAGACAGTACAAAATAAAAGCTTCAACATCGAGAACACTTACTTGGCCCTTGGTGATTTTCTCACTTATATGGCCTGGCAATTCAGAAATTCTTGGGAAATTCATCCTTGGCTTTTTGAAAAGCCTTTGCTGCATTAGTTGATTCATCATTTTGACAGTATTGCTGGTTCTTCTGCTTCTGTTCTTCTATCTGCTTGACAGAAAATAGCTTCAATGCTCTGTTCTGCTTCTGCTTGGTTCTTTCTGTCTATTACAGAAGATAGCTTCGTCTCTATGCTTCGATGGTTTTCATACTTGGAAACACCAGCAGTTACCTTTTTATAGTGTTTTGAATGTTAATGAGTATCATGGTTTGAGTTTGAATCAAACAGTTTGCTGGAAGTTTAGTTCCGAGATGGAAACGAAAACAGGTAATTGACAACGCGCTATTTGGCGTCATTTGTTAAATTGACGACATCCTCAGGGTCGTCATTTATCCAGCGCCTCCATGGATGGCGTCATTTGCATTCCAATTCTAAGTTAAACCTCAATTGCAATTAACGCCTCCGAGCACGTCGTCATTTCTTAATTTGACGCCTATCAGAAGGCTCGTCATTTTTAAACTTATGCTTTTGAATTGTTGGATTTCTCATGAACTTAAGTGCTATTATATCATGATCAAATTATTTATGTCAAGCACTTATGATCATATTTTGAGCTGTTTTGAGCTAATGATCTTTTGAGGTAATGAGCTTTGAGTGCAGGTTGTGCAAGTCTGGAAATGTTTGGATTGTTCTATTGGTAACATCACTTCACTCTTGTATTTCTCCTGTATGCATTGGTACTATATGTTATCTACGCTATTATAACATATCAAGGACCTTGTGGTTCTGATGAACCTGGAATTTGAGTTCCCCTTCATCAAAAATAGTGATAATTCCAGGGGAATCTTGATCACACGGATAGGCCGTTGAGTCATTCAAGGTTCGGGACGATGGTTCCACTTTCTGAGTTGATGCGTGGACAAACGGGCTTCGGCTTAGTGTCAACTTAGAGATCTAGATTCTTGACCAAATCTGGATTGCTTAACAATATTATCCTTGATTATCTTTTATTTTAGTTTGTTTTGATTTTTCCTTTAGCCCAGCATGCATCATGTAGGACTTTGAGCTTAATGATGAAAATCTTCATATTACGCCAATAATGAAGGTCGCTCGTTCTTAATTGAGTTGACATGAGATATTCCATTCCAAATCAAATATTTTATTCTCCTTGAAGTCGCTCAGGCTAGTCTCTTGAAATCATCCATTTGCTGGATCCTTATCTCAATTCACTTTACTTTTCTGCAAATCCACCTTGGTTGTAGTACGTCCACATTGGCTGGTAACCGCTCTCCAATGGTGCCTCCCTGTCGTGCCCTCGCGCACATTTTGTTTATTTAGTTTACTCTCCTTTATCCAGCTGATCGATGCTTTCTCGGAATTGTCCGAAGTTGCTTAATTCAGAATCTTGGAAAGATTTCCAACGCCTAGTGTCAGAGGTGTGTCACATCACACCTTGGCATCTACTTATCAGTTCGTTCCACCTTATTCCGCTTGTTTCATTTTTCGCTTCATTCCGTCTCACTCCCTTGCAAAGGAGACGCCAAGGCGGGGCAGCTGTAGACACGCTAAAATTGATGCTATGTTGAGTAAATCTCATGTCACCATGTGACGCCCCAAAGCGGACTTCAATATTGATTTAATATGAAGTTTTTATATTTTCTTAAAAATTAATTGTGATTTCTTGTTTTTTTCTTGGGAAATTGGAATTAACGCCCTGATCAGGGGCGCTATTTAAATTAACGGCATGTACAAGGGCGCCTCTTTTAACAATGGACGACTACCAATACGGGCGTCATTTTCTGGATTTACTAAAAATTCTGAATTTCAAATAAAATGAAAATTGTATAATTAACGTCTCTCCTGAAGGCGTTTATTATGTGACGCCTTGTCGACAGGCGTCAGTTCATCATTTTAAATAAGGAAAGTTAATTGTTTCTATAAATAAATTCAGAAATTGATGACTTGATGGGAGTCGTTATTCTAATTAATGCCTTTGGATGTGTCGTCATTTTCAAGTGACGCCCTTCATTCGGTCGTCATTTTCAATTCCGTCTCCCTTTCGCCTGCTTCTTTCCAGTAATGGTTCCTTCCTCATTTTGAGCCTTGTGTTCGACTGGGAAGGGAGTTTCTTGATGGAAGATCTTTACCTTGTTTTAATCCTTGTTCTCCAAGGATTTTTGACCCTATAAATACCCCTCCTGGGTCTCTTCGCGCGAGACATGAGAGAACACAAGAGAGCAGAGCTGCAGAGAGGAGAGTGAGAAGAGAACAGAAGAAAGCTAACGGAGAGAAGAGTGTTTTCTTGATTGCAGGTTATTCTTCCAAAGCTTCTTATCGGCGGTTCTTCATCCTCTCCAGGCTTCATCCTTTGCTGCTATTCCATCATGCATATTGAAGCTCTTTCCCCTCTACTGCTGCACACACAGCAGAGAGAATCTCTCTTTCTCCCTTTTTAGTTATTTAGTTGTTTCATTAGCATATCATCATCTTACATCCTTTTTCTCTAGCTCTTGCTAGACCTAATATCATATTGTTACTTAGCATATTGCATCCATACTTTTCAAACCTTGTTACTCCTCTTAGGGGTTTAAAACCAAAACACACAAGGTGTGTTCATGTTCATGTTCAATTTGATTAATTTCATAATCTTAGAACTTTGATACTACACCCTTTGGCTAATCCACTCTTTTATTTGATTTGTGTGTTCTTGCAAGGTAATCAAGACTAAGAACCCCCTTCATCGGCCGGCCGGTAGAAGGAGGAAGAAAGGGTTCATAATCTCCCCCGCTCAACACAAGGTACTCGCGATCATTCTCCCTTCTTTTTTGAGGTAACCCCTCTGGCGATCACATTCTCCTTTAGCATCCCACGCATGCTCTTCCTTCCTTTCGCCATTTAATTTTTAAGCTTTAAAAATTGAGTTTGGTTTCATTTCTTAAGTGGATTTTCCATAATCTACAGGTGTTTCTTTCTTTGTGTGCCCCCATGGCGAAGTGTGCCTCTTTCTTTGTGTGCCCCCCTTAGGTTGGGGTGTAGCTCTTGGCTCCAGACGCCCGGGAAGTGGGGTGTCCTCTACCTATTTTACCCCCAAGGCGGGGTGTATTCCTTTCTTCATATGCCCTTGGGGCTGGGTACAGCTCCTTGCCTCTTATGCCCCCGGACCGAAGTAGAGTCTCTGCTTCTGATGCCCCCATGGCGAGGCGGATCTTGCCTCTTATGCCCCCATGGCGGGGTATGCTTCTTCTTAAAAGGCCCCTAAGCCGGGGTATATTTTTTTATTTCTTATGCTCCCACGGAGGGATGTAACTTCTTTAGATGCCCCTAAGTCGGGGCGTATTCTTTATGGCTTCTATGCCCCTGGAGCGGGGTGTGTTGCTGCGTCTGATGTCCCCAAGGCGGGGTGTAATTCTTACCTCTTACGCCCCCAAGGTGGGGTGAATTTTTGTGTGCCCCTAGGTCGGGGTGTATTCCCTTCATGTGCCCCCATGGCGGGGTGCATCTTTTATGGCTTCTATGCCCCCAGACCGGGGTGAATTCTTCTTCTTCTGCCCAGACACACTGGGGGGATGTTTGCTTCTTGTGCTCCCAAGGTGGGGTGTATTGCTGCTTTTGATGCCCCCAAGGTGGGGCGTATTGCTGCTTCTGATGCCCCAGAGCGAGGTATCTTTCTCTTCACATACCCTTGGCACGGGGTGTATTCTGCTTCTAGTGCCCCCAGAGTGGAGTGTATTACTGCCCCCAAGGCGGGGTGTAATTCTTGCTTCTTATGCCCCCGAGGTTGGGTGAATTCTTCTTCTTTGCTTATGTGCCCCCATATCGGGGTGTATTCCTTTCTTCATACGCCACCCCTAAGTCGGGGGATGTTGTTTGTTCTGCTTCAGATGCCCCCGGGGGGTGCATGTTGCTTCATGGACTCCGAGCTTGGGGTATACTCCTTCAAATGTCCCTAAGTCGGGGTGGACTCTTTTCTTCTTGTGCTCCCAAGGCGGGATGTAGCTTCTTTAAATGCTCCTAAGCCGGAGCGTATTCTTTATGGCTTCTATGCCCCCGGGCGGGGTATGTTTCTTCTTCAAATGCCCCTAAGCCGGGGTATATTCTTCTCTTTCTTATGCTCCCGAGGCGGGATGTAACTTCCTCAAATGCCCCTAAGCCAGGGCGTATTCTTCATGGCTTCTATGCCCCCAGGCGAGGTATGTTTCTTCTTCAAATGTCCCTAAGTCGAGGCGTATTCTTCTCTTTCTTACGCTCTCGAGGCAGGATGTAACTTCTTCAAATGCCCCTAAGCTGGGGCGTATTCTTCTTGGCTTTTATGCCCCTTGGCGAGGTATGTTTCTTCTTCAAATACCCTAGGCCAGGGTGTATCCTTTGTCTCACATGTCCCCCGAGTCGGGGGCAGCTCTGTTTCTTCTTATGCCTCCCGGTCGGAGTAGATTCTTCTCACGTGCCCCCAGGGCGGGGGTGTATTTCTCTTCATGTGCCCCTGTATCGGGGTATATTTCTTCTTCAAATACCGCCAAGCCGGGGTGCATTCTTGTTGCTTCTTACGCCCCAGGGCGGGGTGTACCTCTCTTCATGTGCCCCTCAGTCGGGGTGTATCTTCTGCTTCTATGCCCCCCCCAGGCGGGGGTATGTTCCGCTTCTCTTACCCCATCACGGTGGGGCGTATTTCTGTTCATATGCCCCCAGAGTGGGGGTGTAGCTCTTCTTCATCTGCCCCCTAGGTCGGGGGGTATGCCTCTTCGCTTCTGTGCCCCCAGGCGGGGTATGTTTCTTCTTCAAAGGCCCATGGGCTGGGATATAGCTTTGTTGTCTGTTGTGCCCCTGAGTTGGGATGGATTCTCTTCATGTGCTCCTGGGAACGGGGTGTATATCTTTTCTCTGCCTCTTATGCCCCCATGGCGGGGTATATCTCTTCTTCTTATCCCCATGGCGGGGTATGTGCATGCTCTCTTCGAGAGTGGTGGCCGTGCTTGGCCTCATTGCTATAAAGCATTCCCCACATCGGGCAGCAGTTCATCAAGCTACAATCGTAGTTTGTTGGATCTTCTAATAGCCACTCGAGGGGCTGTCTTATGCCGGATAGGGACAGCAGGAAGGTGGAACAGACCAGGGCGTTGCACCATGGAGTTGGACCCTCCCAGAGCCGGGCAGGATGCCGGCATTCTTCTTGTTCTCTTGGTCGACAATGCTTGCCAACCCTTTTTTTGTCCTTTCTTTCTTATCTTCTTCCTCTTTTGTGCAATAGACCAAGGTGGGTGTGCAGGAGAGCGCTCACCCCCTAAAGGAAGGGATGAGTGGTTCGCTCCACCGCATCAATCCCACAATGGTAATCTTTGTTCAGCACGGGTCTCGACGGACGTGGCCGTATAACCCTCTCTCGCCGATTCTTTCTCTTCCCCCTTTTTGTTTCTTTCTTCTTCTTCTTCTTTTCTCTTTTCTTCTTTTTCTTATTGCGGAAAAGGGGGTCTGATTTCCCCTCCCTTCTTTTCTCTTTCTCTTCTCTTTTTTTTATAACAACCCCCATGATTCCTGGAAGCTGCATATGCTTCGGAGCAGCGTCCTCGAGGCCACAAAGGCAGTTGTACCTAGTCCGGCTTTTCTCCCCATAGGGCTGGCGAAGACAGCAGATGTAATTCATCAAAGCAGGCAAACATCATTTATTAGGAGGCCATGAGGCCATAAATCCCGGCGAAGAGATGAAGGGTGGTTTAGGTCCCACCGGGCGTGCCAGACTTGTGAACGCACTTTTCATTCGCTCGTTATTGATGTTCGTCTATTCGGATGGTTGATTCATCTATTAAGCGCGTGGGCGTGCCAGTCACCGAAGTGACAATTTATTCGGGCCCCGAGGCGCCCATGGGGCGCTCGATCTGACTAATCAGACGATTGTGTGATTCGTATCGGGACCAAAACCCGCCGCGCCATAAAGGTTACGGCGTCATTTACATCCCCCATACGAGGGAACACCCTTGATTAATCGCCAGGAATCAGGGCCTCATGGCCAGGAAGTTAATTGCATAGAAATCTATTAAGAGATGCTGAAGTCCTCGTATGAGGGCGAGAAGAAAACATTCGAGATCATGTCGGTCATGTGCCGACCATTTAATATTCGGACGAATGTCCGACTCGAGAAAAGCGCAATCGTCATGGGAAAACATGAGCGTATGTATGCCGGGGTATGGTAAATTTATTGTTCGGAGGAACTGGAAACATTCGATTAAATCCCGGTTAAAACGGTCAGAAACCAACAAGTTTGTCGGCTCGGTGCAAGGTCAAGCCGCGACCATGCTGCGGTGGGCCCCCTGCGGTCGAAACAAGACTTGCGTGAGCGTCATTAATATTTTCGGTGCTAAGGGGCAACGGGGGAGTGTTCCGGGATCAGAGACCAGAGCCAATATGTATTTAGAGGGAGCGGACTGTAGGCCGAGGATATGGGTCAGACAATGACCATAATCGGGACAGACCTGAGGTCTAAGCGTGGCCCATGAAGGCCTTATCGATATTCCCATGCGTAGGGTCCGGGGAGGACTAGGACCACCTCGCTCCATTCGGATTTTGTCGGTCATTCATGGACCACTTTATGTTCGGACAAAGGTCCGTAATAGAAACGCGACGGAAACTGACGTGAACCCGTTCAAATGTTTGCCGAACGCGTGGCAATTTTAGTAGTGGCTCGGAAGGGATCCGGCCTGAGAAACGAGTCCGGCTTAATCGGAATGTCGGCCCGAGGTGAGGTTGGGTCATGGCCATGTTGGGATGACTCCCAAGGCTCAGGCCCGTCCTACGAGGGTGACATTATTGTTCCTTCAGTACCGGGCCACAGGGAGAGACGGGACTGCACTGCGGATTATTACTATTTTTATTCGGGTTTCCAATTATATATATATATATTATTGCTTATTTCCCTTTTATGTATTTATTCTGAATGATTTTTTTATTTTGTTTATTATTATTATTATTATTATCATTATCATTATTATCTCACATTTTTTGTTTATTTCTTATGTATATATTCAGATTTATTTATTTATCATAATTTTTATTAATTTATTATTATTATTATTATTATCATTATATATTATATATATATTTCTGGAGAGAGAGTGGGCCGCCGGAGGGCCAAAAAAGGGGGGTTGAAGGGGCGTGCCGGCGAAGGGTGGCTAAGCTGGGCGTGTCGGCGAAGAGCGCGAGCGGGCGTGCCGGCGAAGAGCGCGAGCGGGCGTGTCGGCGAAGGGCGCGAATGGGCGTGCCGGCGAAGGGGGGAACGGGCGTACCGGCGAGGGGTTGGGAGTGTGCCGAATAGGCCATGGCGAGGTGTGCCGGCGAAGGTCTGGCCGAGTGTACCGGGCTAAGGGGGTGCAAGGTGTGCCGGCGGAGGGGGGTTGGATGGTGTGCCGGGCTGGGGCACTGGCGAGTGTAAAGGGTAAGGAATAGGGAGCGTGTCGGGGAAGACTGGGCTGAGCATGCCGGGGGAGGTGAGGGCTAGAGTGTGCCGGCCTGGGCTCCAAAGGGGTGTGCTGGTGAAGGGTTGGAGTTGCACCGGGGAAGAACGCGGCCAGGTGTGCCGGGCTGGGATGCAAAGGGGTGGCTGGGTGTGCCGGTGAAGGCCGGGATGGGTGGTGTGTCGGGCTGAGGCGAGGGCAAGTGTGCCGTCCGAGGGTGTTGGGGATGTACCGGGGAAGGCACCAAGGGTGAACACCGGGCCAAGGGCAGCAAGGGGTCCACTCCTCCTTGATTTCTTATGCTTTTCTCTTCTTCTCTTCCTTGATTTTATGCAGTCTGTATGGGTCCTCTCTTCCTTTTCTCATAATCGTTTTCCTTCTTTTCTTTCTTGCAGGACGAGTGTTCAAGTTACTTAGTTATCGTTCGATTCGGCTCTATTTATGTTGATTGCGGTTCCCTTGCCTTGGTTAAAGCATTTTACCGTTGTTCTTTTCATTCGTTTGTTGCTTCCTTTTGTCTTTTAATTCGTCATTGCTCCATTTGTTTGTTGCTTCCTTTTGTCTTTTTAATATGTTATCATTTCTAACAAAAATTCGGCAGCATCTCCCTTTGACCCGAGCGTATGGGAGATAAAGGGAACACGCCCACGAGGAGTGGCGGAACCCGACAACTGGAGGTCGGCGCCCAGGAGCGGAAGCACCTTTGATAAAACCTCAGAAAACCAGAAAGCAACGATAGACAAGGGGCCCCTCTAGGGGCGGCTGGGGAGTCTACCGGGCTAGGGAGGCTAGGGGTGTGTCGGCAAAGAGTGGCCTGGGGCGTGCTGGGGAAAACCCGCAGGGGGTGTGCCGGCGAAGGGCTTGGCAAGGGCGTGCCGGGGAAGGCCCGTAGGGGCGTGCCGGTGAAGGGTTGCTGGGGTGTACCGGTGAAGGATTCAGCCGGTAGGAGACTGAACCAGGTGCGTGGCCTGAGGGCTGGGGGGGGCTGGACTGAGGACTGACTGAGTGGGATAGGCCCAAAGGAGAGAGAACCAGGGCCTTGGCTGGGCTCGTCCAAAAGGGAAGCCTTCGTTAAAAAAGAGGGGGGAGGTTGGTCTAAGGGAGTGGACTGGTGGTGTTGGTGGTCGGGTATGCGAAGAAGAGGGAAAGAGCCGTGATGAGGGGGACGGGAACCTACCCTAAGGACCAAGCGATCGGAAGACGGAGGAAGAAGCATTCAAACACGCACATAGACCCAAACAAACGGAGACAATAGAAACGCAAGAGGGGGAGAGATCTTTCTTTTATTCATAGAAGGCAAGGGCCATAACCGGCCATATACACCTCAAAACACCGAAGCAGAAGATACAACGGTGGGAGTAGAAAAGAAAAAAAAACACGGAGAGGTGGGAATGGGGGAGTTAGGGGCGATGGCGCCCTGGTTTCCCCCCTCCCCCTTCTACATCTCTCTTTCTCTCTTTCTCCCTTACTCTCTCTCACTCGTCAGTGGTCGCCGGAGGGCCTCCCTCTTCTTCTCTTGTTCTTCTTCTCTTTCTCTTCGCGCGGACGACGGTGGACGGTGCAGTAGGGGGGAAGCCAGAGCCTCCCCTCCTCTTCTTCTTCTCTTCATCTTCTTCTCTTCTCTCTCACCTGGAAGCACCGCAGTGGCTGGGCATGCTCCTCTTTGTTCTCTCTTCTCTCGTTCGCATGGAGAGGAGGGGTTTTTATACCCCAGCAGCGGCGAGATCGGGCGAAGGCGGGAACGTCCGTGGCATTGATTGGGATTTGACTCCCTCGTCCTGGGTGGCAGGGGGATAGTGATGGGGACATCAGAGCAAGAGAATTAACATTTTATTTTACATTTGTGTCCTTTAGTTTATTTTTATATCCTTGGGAAAGTATATGTGCAATTGTAAGGCTTTATAAGCCAATGTGTCATTCCCTTGGATTGTTTGGGTTTTTATGCAAATTGGTAGTAGGTCCATCTAGGGGCCCCCCAATCCTTCCCATTGGTCCACCTAAGCCATGTGGGGCTGGTCAAAGTCCTAGGTGGCCTTCTAGATGGATTGACTAGTCAATTTAACACATGGGGGGACAAAGGGGTTAAAATGTCAAAGGGAGGCCACCTACCTTGTCCATGGTCAAGGGGGTGCCCCCCCCTTTTATGGGTAATTTTGATTTTTTGTTAAAAACCTATTAGAACTAATTAGTTCCATACCTTGTATACCCCTCCCAAACCCTAGATCTGAGGGCATAAGTGGTCATTTTCCATTTATTATATAAGGCATGTAATTTCCATTTGTGTGAATTAATGAGAAGAAAAAATTAGTGTGCATTGGAGCAAGCTGCGCCCCCCCCCTCTCTCCTCCTGGTTCCTTCTTTCTCCTTCAGCATTTCAGGGTGTAGAACCCTTTATCTCAGCCCCTCCACCTCTGATTTCTATCTCCGCCGCCGCCGCCACCGCCGTCGTGCCGCCGAGAAGCAAGTTCTGAAGTGCTGTCCTGGGTTCTATTTTGCTGGACAGGGGTTCACTCTGGAATTTTAGCTCCCAACTCCGACATCATCTGGACCTGAGATTTTCAGGGTGAGTTCTAGAGGTCATCACCACGTCCCAGAAAATTTAAAAAAATTCCAGCCCCCGTTTTATATTTTTTCATTTTCGTGCTTCCCAATCCACCAGTTCTGCCTGCAATCTGTCCAGTGTTACAGTCACTCTGAGTTTCCCCCTTTCGACCCCCTTCTTGATTTTTGTTTGAATCCCCAAATTTATTAGAGGTTCTGTCCACCACCCCCACCATCCACAAAGTTTCTTGTGAATTTAAAATCTCGTTCATAGTTTCTAAAAATTCACTTCAGATCCTAAGTTATGTTCTGTCTCTGCTGTCCAGATCCGACCACCCGGTACTAGAAAATACTTTTCCTTAGTCAAATCTCAACCAAACCTTTCATAAAATATATCCCCGTTTTCCTCTCTTTGCCCTCTACCACTTTTATGAATTGCTCAACAGCTGAATCGGAGGTCTATAATGCGGTCAACGCCAGCTCTCTGGAAAAGGCCCTTCTATCCTGAGATTTCGGGTCCTGTCAACCAGCAGCTTGGAAATTCGGTCAAGGCCAGATATGGAATAGCCAATTTTTTCTCTCTAGCCATTGATCGGAGGGTTTCGAAAGAGATTTCCAGTGGTACCTCTTATGCGTCGATCCGACGTCAGGACCGATCACAGCATTAGTTTTTGTCTGGACGCACAGATCTGAAATATAATTCAGATCCGTGGGCAGCAACTCTAACTCGCACCGATCGGAGCCTCCTCGCCTTCCGCGAGGTGAACCAGCATGTCGCCTTCCCAGGGAGCACCCTTCCGGACGTCTCCGTCACAGCGGTGCCGCTCCTGGCCCACACGGCCCCACTGACCAGCACGTGGGTCCCACGATCGTGAGTACGTGTGCCACCGAAGCTACACAAGAAGCTGCCCGTCAACCCGAACCCGCTACTCCAGGGTCCCGCTGTGTCGCCCTTTACCTTCCTGCATGGAGTGGGCAGTAAATCATTGCTGTAATTTAATTAATTATTATTCCGAGAGTACGAGATCGGCCGGGATCGTCTTCCCCACGCTAGGCGCGTGGAGGTATCGTGTTCGCTCCATTACTCGGCATTTGCTATTCTTGTATATGCTTTTATATGCCGCTGCTATTAGCTCGATATAATTACTTCACCGCTGCTGCGAGAGAGAGCGAGACCGTCCCGTGACCCGATCCGAGCACGACGAGAGAGTTTGACCACCCTAGCTCACTGCCGATTTCTCAATCATGCACGTCCGTATGCTTCCCTCGTTAGGGGCGATCACGAGCTTGCTTAGAGTCCAAGGGTCGCATATCCAATTGGAGTCAAGTCGCGTGTCCGTCCCGCATCAGATAGATAGCGTGGCTCTCTCCCCAGGTGACACCTCAGCAAGCCCATTACGCGCCAAGAATCTGTAGGGCATGGGCATCACGTCGTTCTGCCGGATGTGCCGGGCGGAGGGGTCCAGGGTATGCCGCCGAGGAGCCGGGAGACCGTGCCGCTAGAAGACACAGCGGGCGTGCCGCTGAAGGGCTGGACGGGCGTGCCGTTGAAGGTGCCTCAAGGGCGTGCCGCTGAAGGGGACACTGGGAGTGGGCCCCTGAGGGCCAGCAGGGGCCAGTAGGGGCGTGCCGCTGAAAGGCCGGACGGGGTGTGCCGCTGGAGGAGGGCACGGGTGTCCCAGCCAGGGGGCTGGCAGCGTGTGCCGGTGAAGACACCCAAACTGGGTGTGCCGGTGAAGCGCCCTGGCCGAGTGTGCCGGCGGAGCGCCAGGGGAGTGTGCCGCTGAACGAGCACCGTGGAGGTGCAGGTGGGTGTGCCGCTGAACGGGCGCGGGAGCGTGTGCCGGTGAAAACACCCAAACTGGATGTGCCGGTGAAGGGCCACCAGGGTGTGCCGCTGGGGGGCAACAGGGGCGTGCCGCTGAACGGGCGCGGGAGCGTGGCGCTGAGCGGGAGGCTGGGGTGTGCCGCTGAAGGGCCACCAGGGTGTGCCGCTGGGGGGCAACAGGGGCGTGCCGCTGAGGGGCACATTGAGCGTGCCGTTGAGGGAGCACGGGTGTATGCCGTTGAGATAGACTTGAGCCCGTTTCGAGCCCGATTGACGGTCCACTTAGTTCTCTTTGGGGCCCATAGGTTGGAGTGTATTCTGGTAGTTGATCTCTCTTCGCTGTCGTGACTCCGAGGATGGCTTCACAGCAGTATGTGCATTTTTTTGGAGAGTCCGAATGGCCCATCTTCTTCATAGTTTCTCTAGTTGGAGTTGTTGTTGATGCCGGACTAGTTGGGACGTACGGGCGTGCAATTTTGCACGTCCATAGGTACCTGTAGGCAAAGCCCGCTAGATATTGGCCCTCACCGTCAGTCTGATCCTTCAGCCAGTCAGGCCAACATACTTCTTCATATGGCTCACTGTGGACACACTTTTATTTAGATCGTTGTTTATTTGTTTATTGGGTTTATTAAGTGTGTGGGCGTGCCAGTCACCGAGGTGACGATTTATTGTGCGCTCGATCTGACTAATCAGACGATTGTGTAGTTCGTGTCGAGACAAAAACTCGCCGTGCCGTAAAGGTCACGGTGTCATTTACATGCCCTCAGAGAGGGGAACACCCTTGATTAATCGTCGGGAATCATGGCCTCATGGCCAGGAAACTATATCGAGAGAAACAAGCCGATAGAGGTCTCGGATCAGTCGGAAAGCCCGATGTCTAGGGAAGCAAGCATTCGAAATATGTCGGTCACTCAAGGGACCATTTTGATATTCGGACAAGCGTCCGGCTTTGGAAAATCATGATCGTCACGGGGAAAACCGGAGCATATGTATGCCGGGGTATGGCAAATTTATTGTTCAAAGGGATTGGAGACATTCGGTTGAATCCCGGTTAGAGTGGTCGGGGATCAGCGAGTTTATTGGCCCGGTGTGAGATCGAGTCAGGACCATTCCGGGGGCGCCTCCCGCAGTCCAAACGAGACTTGCGTGGGCATCGTTAATATTTCTGGTGCCGAAGCGCAGCGGGAAAGTGTCCCGGGACTAGATTCCAAAACAAAGACGTGTACAGAGATAGATGGCTATAGGCCTAGGATGTGGGTCAGGCAATGACGATGGTTGGGGCGAACCTGAGGTCCAAACGTGACTCACGAAGGTCTTATTGATATTCCCACACATAGGGTTCGGGGAAGACGAGAGCCGTCTCGTTCCATTCAGATTTTGTTGGTCATTCATGGACCACTTTATGTTCGGACAAAGATCCGTATTGAAGGCACGATGTAAACGGAAATAAACCCATACAAATATCTGCCGTGAGTACGGCAAGTTTAATGCAAGTGCGGGATTAGATCCCGGTATATATGTCGGTCACTAACGGACCATTCGTCGTTCAGACGAGAGTCTGCATTTGAAGCATCGAAGACAACGACAAAGCCATACGAATGTCTACCGTAGGTACGGCAAGTTTAATGTGGGTGCGGGATTAGATCCTGGTATATATATGTCGGTCACTAACGGACCATTCGTTGCTCGGACGAGAGCCCTCATTTGAAGCATCAAAGACGATGACAAAACCGTACGAATGTCTGCCGCGAGTACATCAAATTTAATTCAATAATGGGATTAGATCCCGATATATATATATGTCGGTCACTAACGGACCATTCATTGTTCGGACGAGAGTCTGCATTTGAAGCATCGAAGACGATGATAAACCGTACGAATGTCTGTCGCGAGTACGACAAGTTTAATGGGATTGCGGGATTGGGTCTTGATAGAAGTGGGTCAAGTTGATAGACTATTGGCCCGAGACAGTTTCAGACTATGGCCAAGTCGGGGATTCCGAGGTCCACATCTGATACCATGGGGCATCGTTGCTTCTCTCTTCATGCATAGCCCGGGGGAAGCGAATTGTTAAATGAAGCCTGAACTTGCCAACGTGCGCTCTCGCACGCGAAAATTATATTTTATGTCATTGTTTGGTTAATTATATTTTTTATGGAAGGCACGTCGATTTAGGGAGATACCAAGAGAGGAGAGGGAGCGTTGGTTTAGAGGGTGTAATAGGGCGCGCCGGTTTAGGTGGGCAAAGGGGGGGGACTCCGGTTTCGGGACAAGCTGGGGGCGTGCCAAGTTAGAGGAGATTAGGGGGGGCACCGGTTTAGGTGGCAAGCCAGGAGAGAGGGGGTGCGCCGGTTTAGGTGGGCAAGCCAGGAGAGAGGGGGCACGCCGGTTTAGGGTGTGAGCAAAGGGGTGGAGAGGTGTTTTGGTGAGAGGGTTTAATCCGGCACGCAGGGGGCACGCCGGTTTAGAGCCAAGTGGGGTAAAACGGTTTATGAGTGTGGGGCTAAAGTGGCGGGGGGGTAGCGCGCAGGATAAGTGCACGCCGAATTAGGAGCGCGCCAGATTAGGCCGTTTTGTTCTTTTCAAAGGCTTACAGGCTAGCAGATGGTTAGGCTGTTTCTTTACTTAGCAAAAATAGGTGGATTTGAAGCTTTCAAAGTGTTTTGTTCATCTGTTAAGGTCAAAGTTTGAGTGGTTCGTTCAAAGGGGTTCTGGAACTCCAAAGTTCAGTTCATGTTTCTAGGGAGCTTAGTTCGTTCTCATTGTTCACAATTCTGACAAAAATTGGGCAGCATCTCCCCCGGACTGAGATTTACTGGGGCGAATGGGCGATCATCAAACGGAATACTCCCAGATGACCTCCAATATTCGGAGTGGCCAAACGGTAGTCCGGTGACCCACAATTGAGTGCAGAAGCCCCAAGGACTAGCCTTCAAGGGGTTCTAGCAGCTCATGGGCAGCAGCTTCGTAGGAGCCCCAATGGGGCAGATGTTCGCCAAGGAAGGCCATGAATGTTCATCCCCTGACGAACTCCTTTGAAGGCCATGCTATAGAGAAGCAGGTTTCGAAGGGCCCTGGATGAGGAAAAGGCAGAGAGAAAGCGAGGGAAACAGAACACCATATATTGCAAAAGGGGCTTTTCTTTTTATTCATCCGCAAAAGGAAGGGAGACGAGATATAGAGGGGGATTTACCCCAAAGCAAGGAAAGATACATCGAAGAAAGAAGAAAGAGATACATCGGTGGGGGAGGGGGAACGGAGCACAAGCCCTCCCTTGCCCCTCCACATTTTCTCCGGACTCGGATTGTTCGTCGGCAAGCGCCATTATGTTAGTCATGTATTTTTGAGTCTAGTCATGTAATCTTCACATTTTCTTTGAGTCAATATCATGTAATTTTCCCTTTATTTGAGTCATGTACCTAGGTTGTTGAGTCATTTTCCTAAGTATTGAGTCATTATGTTGGTTTGATAGGTTATTGGGCCCATCTCATTGGGCTAGGCCCATGGCTGCCCCCCCTTCCCTTCGGTTATTAGTCATTGTGTCTTTTGTTAGGGTCCTTTGTGAAAAAGTCATGTGCCTATAAATAGGCCACCCCACTCCTCATATGTAACAACTTTTGAAGAATCATTTGAATAGAAAGAATTCTCTAGTCTTACTCCTCTCTACCAAATCTCTCTTCCCTCTCTCACCCATTATCTCTC
The DNA here is from genome assembly GCA_022559845.1 of Amorphophallus konjac. Taxonomy (NCBI): domain Eukaryota; kingdom Viridiplantae; phylum Streptophyta; class Magnoliopsida; order Alismatales; family Araceae; genus Amorphophallus; species Amorphophallus konjac. Next base: position 43,307 of record JAHNEJ010002929.1, read on the forward strand.
TCTCTCTCCCTCCACCCAATTTTCGGAATTTTCTCTCTCCTCCCCATTCACCCCTCATTAAGACCTCTCCCCTTCCCCATACACCCATTTAACTCCCCCCCAACCCAAGGTGGCATCCTCCAATCCACACCCCACCTCCCAACCTCCAACTACCCAACACCACTTCCTAAGCACCCCTTCCTCTCCCCAAGGTTGAAGGGGCTCTTCCCTAAGCCCAAATTCGAATTTCTTTCTCCCTAGGGCAGTGCCCTTCCATCTCCCCACCTCCCAAACCACCCAAAGTTGCAGCCCCCCTTCCCCATACCAGCCAAGTTCACCCTCCACCTCTTACTCTCTTGGCCATCCCCTTCCCCACCCCCTCATCTTCTTCTCATTCAGCCTCTGTTTCAGACAGCAGAGTTGCAGCAACTTGCAGAGGCATCCACGACCGTCTCTCAAAGATTCAGGTGGCAAGTCCTACATTTCTGGAATCTTCATCGAGATAGCTTTCCAACGGTGGTGGTTTCGCCGGCTTCCGAGGTCGGAGCTGTCCGTAGGAGCTGATCTCCCACGACTGCGCAGAAGACCCCAGGCAGAGAACCAGAGCGAGATTGGAAGCCCGACCACGATGAACCTTTTGGGATTCAGATCAAGTGTTCTTCAGAAAAGTTCTTCCCTATCAAGTCCTCTTTCATCCTAAAGAAGCAGAGATACATTTGGACATCGGCATCTCAAGTTACAAATTTTATACTCCAAGTGTGTCAGGTCAGTTTACAGGAGCCAGAACCGACACCCCTCTACTCATCTGATCGTCCCGGTCTTCTCCGACATCTTCCAACGTCGCCGTTGGTGCCGACAGAAAGAAGACTCGGCTACGGTACCAACGGTTCAGGTCTCGCCTCAATCAGAGCTCGTTAGAGATCGTGGTACCCTCTGCAACCAGCCACATTGATCTGCACCAGACAGAGGCAGAATCAATCAGTCTGGTCCCAGACTCTGCCACGGCCAGCTCGTGAAGGCTCTGAGCGCCATTTTTGGAGGTAAGAAACTACTTCAAGCTAGCTGCCACCTCCAAGAAGAAGGTACTCAATCGGCCACCGGAACCCTCTGCTCCAATTTTCTTCGTCGGAGACGGCAGGCTGCCCCCTGTGGTCCCAGGTTAGACCAGTCCTCACTCCTCCGGTTACCCCTCTCTCCACCGACATCAGATCGCATCCCCGTCAACTCTGGCCCGAAGATACCCCGACCACGATCGCATCACCGCCAGTTTCATTCCAATCGGAGTCCGGGAGAGCCCACAGTGACTTCTGCAACTTGCTGCATCAGTTCGGTACCTGCCAGAGACCAGACGCTGCTGTCCTGTTCCAGTCGCCGGCGCAGTCAGCCCCGAGTATCAAAGCTTCCCCAAAAATTCAAGCTTCATCCTCTGTCAGTTGGAAAACTTTTGGCGCTGGTCTCGTCAAGATCCGAGTTCTGTGAAACCCGTGGCAGCACCGTCTCCGACTGTCTGTCCAGTGAACCTGAAGCAGGGCAGAACCGGTGGAGCTCGGGAGGTCAAGTTTCATTGCGTAATCCCCACCCCACTTGGCCGGCTGAAGGCCCCTCCCTGCGTGGAGGTAGTTTTGGTTGTAATTAACTTAATCCCCACCCCAAGATCATCCCTCCTGCGAGAGGCGTAGTGTTGTACTCTTTACACTTTCAGGTTGAAGCGACACCGACGTGGCGTGCGGGTGCATACCCTCGCCTCCCCGCTCGCCCCCGTCTCCGGCCGGAGTCGGCATCTTCACGCCGGCTAGGTGAGCTCTTGAACATCCCTCATTGTTGTATTGGACTTGCTTAGCTTAGTATTACTATAGTTACTCCGTCGGCGGTAAGAGAGTGTCCGATTTTACATTGCCACCAAATTGAGTGACCACCGCGGGCGAGTTGAGAGTGAATCCACTTAACCCACACCCTTGGTGTGTTGGCCGCCCATGATTTGGGCATCCTAGGCCCATTTTGGGTTCTCCCCAAGCTTGCCAACCCTTGGAGCCTCATGGTCCCACCTCGGACCCTCTCCAACATCGTCTAGTTGCCTTCGGGCCCTAGTGTGTGCCATACGGGTGAGCTCGCTAGTGTGAGTCCGCTTCTCAAACTTGAATGCTTGCAAAATAGATCCAAGGTCGGTTTTACATCATCACCTCTCTTCTCTCACACTCACTCTCTTCTTCTTCACCTCACGGGCGCAGGGGAACGGAGCTTCTTCTTCTCTTCGGATGGAGACCCTAGCCGAACCACCTTCTCTCTTTTTCTTCTCTCAGCTGAACCCCTTTCAGAGAGAGCTGGCCAGAGATTCGAGAGAGATGCTCCGTGGAGCAGGCAGAGTATATATAGAACGTGTTGCCCTTTCTTTGCTCGAACGGAAGAAACTCCCGCCACTTACTTCGTCTGCCAGACGAGCAAGATTGACATGTTACACTGGCATCCGGTGATTGGTGTCGTACCTTGTCGTTCGTCCGAGGATAGGATGTTTGTGGGTTTACCGAGATATCTTCTGCTACTTCCACCATCGATGCGTGCCTCGCCGCTGTGCTGTCGAACGGATGTGGAGGCAGAGTTTGGTAGCATTGAATGCTATGCCCCCTAGAACCTTCCCCAAATCTGATAGGAGAACAGAGTATCGGTTGGCATATGGGACAGAATGGGTTAAACCGGCGCGGCCAGGGGCGCACCGATTTAAACCCAAATGAAATTAGCGTGCCGGTTTCAGTCCTTTTGAAGGGGGTGAGCCATTTTAAGGCCAGTCTGCGCCGTTTTAAGCATCAAGAGATCTTGTCTAGGCTTTGTGGCGACTCAGATGAACATTTGCACTCCCGCGAGGCTTTAGTTGTAATGCACCGCCTCCGAGGCGTTTGATTTGAAGCCTCCAAGCCCTGATTTAGGACTTTGAGTGATTTTCGATGCATGTCGAACATGCGTTTGAATTCCTGAGTTTATTTTGATTCGGCCTTCGGCACCGCCGACTACGGAGCCGGAGCTGTCTCTTCTGCCCGAGGTGCTTCTTTGTTGGGTGGCAGAGCACTGGGTATATATTCATCCTGCTTGGAGGAGGTACAGGGTTTATTCGACCTTCCCGTCTTCGACTTGCTCTTGAGATGTTGAGATGTCCGTACCGTAGGAACATTCTTTCCTTCTCTTCTTTTTTGACGTCCACACTCACCGCCAATCGGCAAGCCGCTGAACTGTGAGAGACTCCAAAGGTCCAAAGAGGTCTCTCCCTCTGAAGTGTAGAAAGTGTTATACTCCAGGCAGAATACCTCGATCATACCACAGCATAAACCCCTAGAGATAGGGTAGCGATACCTGGAGGCATACACACTATGGTATACGCCGGCCTAGGTCAAAATGGGAGCATAATGTTGAAGGATGTAGTCCGTGAACTCCACTACTTCGGGTCTAAATGCATGGGCATCGGTGACCTTCAGCTCGGTGAACCATCCCACAGAAATTTGGTGCTTGAAACGGACCGTCAGACAGACCAACAAGAAAGATTCTTCTCTATATCCCCATCTCAGTGGGGCAAGAAATAAGCTGAATATGGGCCTCTCTCGGTCAACACGACCCACAGACTCATTCCAGTGAGCCGATACAAACTCCGATGCCCTGGTCAGCATCCCGTCTACTAGGACCAGGTCCTACAGGCCAAGCACGGCACTCCATCTCTGGGGCTCACCAGGCAGATAAATAGGCCTTCCCCACACCACAAAGTCAGTCAGGCTGTCTCTTTCAACAAGCAACGCCTGCTCGACTTTTCGAACAAGGAACAAGTACCTCTTTCCTTGAAGATTAAACCGCCTAAGAAAGGACATCAAGTGCTTATCCTTGGGGTGATCCCTCCTGACAGCATCACCACGGTCATAATTGAAGGAATCGGCCCCGATGAAGAGAAGGTGGCTGGTATCCACGGTATCGGTCTCAGAGTCCGAGGACTCAGCAACCACGGCAAGCTGTTCATGCCCCCGGTCCAGGGAGTTCACATTCTCCCATGTCACCATGGCATGGGAAGCAAAAGAAGAAGAACCAGATGCCATCTTATCTGCAAAAAAAGCATGACAAGAAGAATGAACAAAGTCAGAAACAGTTGATGAGAAACAAGATTTCTGACAAAAATTTCGACAGAGTCTCCCTAGCCCGGGAGATTGCCAGAAAGAAGCGGGACACGTCCATCAAGAGACGGTCCCTAAAACAGGCCGTGGGTAACGCACCGAGGCCGAAATGGAACACCCAGGGGAATAGCTCCGAGGGCAAGCCCTACTAGGAGCCTCCCGGGGTCCGAAAGTAGGATTTTAAATCCCAAAAATAGAACGGCAAAGACTCTCCCTCACCAGCTCTAGAAGGTCGCTCGACCTTGCTCTCTCGGCGCCGTGGGGAGAAGGAAGAGAGGAGAGAAAGTTTGGGTGAAAATGAGGAGGATGAGAGGAAAAAAGGCCAAAAGAAGGCATATTTAGGGGGTTCCGCCTTGGGTTAATCCGACGCGCTAAATGGCGTGCCGAATTAACCCCCCCCCCCCCTCTGTCAAATGGCACGCCGGATGAGGGCGCGCCGTATTATCAACCTTATGACCACGCCGGATTAGCCTCCGCGCCGGTTTAAGGGCGATTCCAAACTTCTGTCATCCAGACAGAAACCTACCCAGATGGAGCTCATCCGCTGGTCCTACTTCACTCGTGCCTTGCTCGCAACACCCGCGGCTGGGGGGCATTTGTTGGCACTCAAAATATATCCAATGGCGATCAAGCCTCGAAGACAAATGATGGGGCCCACTGAAGCAGAGAAGCCGAAGAAGATCAATACACTGAAGCCTTCTCAAGCTGCCAGAGTCTCAGGTCACCCAGTATGAGCGCCGGGGGACTTCACCTCAGGAGGATCGAGAAGAATACACCACAAGCCGGTAGTGTCATCAAGCCTGCCCAATGAACCGGTATCGACTCGGTCGTACCGCGTAGACAATATCCATCGTCCGACCAAGGACAAGCATGCATTCATCGTCCGACCAAGGACAAGGATGTACCCGTCATCCGACCAAGGACGAGAATGTATCCGTCATCCGACCAAGGATGAGCGTGTATCCGTCGTCCGACCAAGGATGAGAATGCAACCGTTGTCCGATCAAGGATAGGGGTATACCTGGTGACCCGCAACCTGAATGAAAGATCCTCCCGAGGTGAAAGAACGCCCTTGGCCCTTCAGAACAAGGGACCGAAGGCTCTATTAGTGGAAGACCCCGATTACCCGACATGGTTACGACTTCTCATCATATTGGGTTCGTTAGTGACCAAATGATCGCCCAGTCAGGGTGAAGGCATCCTAGGTGGCATTCCACCCCTCAAGAGAGCTTCGAGCACAAGTCAGGTTGAGCCAGCAACACGAACCACAGTGTCGAGGGCCGTGTTAGCGGAAAACCCGCGTGTTCAAGCTGAAGATACACCAGGTTCCGAAGAAGGTTGTACGTCAACCCGAGAGCTTCGTCAGGACTTCTCACCAAGGTTTTGCAAGACCGCAGCAAAATGAATGGTCACAGTGGCCCCCAGAGCCAGTCCGAGACCCGTTGTATGACTTACGTCAAATGAATGGGCCTATCCGGTAGGCCCTTTCACCGGCGCGCCCCTCTTCCCGACGCCCTCCTACCCGGCACGCCAAGAACTAAATGGCCTCTCCCGGCACGCATTCTCCACGCCGTGATAGCCCATCTATATATATACACTTGGTTCGACCAAGTAAAAGAGGGAGAACAAGTCGATAAAGAAAAAAAAGAGAAGATAGAAGTCGGCAAGAAGAGAAAGAGAGAGGGGAGTCTTGGGGGAGAAGTAGGGCTTCTACTGAGAGTGATCTCGCCGCCGTCCTCCCCTGTCTGCTCACCTGAATAGCTCCGGAGTCGGAGAAGAAGCACCGATCCGATACTCTGTTTTCCACAGTGAAGGTTCTAGGTGGGTTCCGGCGATTTCCCCGTTCCCCCCTTCTTCTCTTCTTCGGGCATCCTTTCCTTTGCGAATGATGTAATAGATTGGGCAATGATATGAGCCCGTAGGTTTTCCTTTCAACCGTTGTGCTATGTCCTCCCTGCTATTCCCTTCTTCTACGAGCTAGGAAGCAGCCTCGTGCGACAACGCCGAGCCACATATGTATGTGATATTCTATGTGCTTGTTAATATATGGGATGGTTTCTGAGGCGAATAATAACCTCGGTCTGCACTACCTCTTCCTTCTCTGAGTCTATCCAATCTACTATCGTCATCGGCTTTTTCCTATCGTGCGCCAAATATGCCGTGGGCCGTCCCTGAAAGGGCTACAGTGGTAATCCCCCTCCCCAGGGTCTATACTCCGTGTGCTTGCCGTATTTTTCCTTTCCGAAGACGCACATGTATGTGCATCTCCCTTTAGCTCTGGGATCGGATCCTTACTACCCCTATTCGCAGTCATGAACTGGGGATAACAGGGTTGTCCCTACAGACTGGGCGTTGGTCCTCCACCACGATCATTTCTCGTCCATGATGCCTGCCGGCCATTTGAATGTGGCCCCTTTAAATGTCTACAGCTAATATGCTAACTGGCTAACCTGCTAACCAGCTGATCCCTTTCACGGATGACTGATTGCAATGCCTGAATGATTCTATTACGTTGTGCACGGATTACTCTGCAGTTTCCTTTTGTTTTGTCGAGGATAGCAGTCCAGTGGCCGGGGAGGGGGAACATTCCCCATCAATGTCTCTGAATCACTATAAGGTCCAAAGGGTTCTGCCCACTCATGGCATATACCCCTATGCACCGTCAGAAGGTGAACATCAACATGGATTTTAACCCGATATCAAATCCACCATCCTTAGGGATGTTGTGGTGACTATGGGTCGTGTGCCCCTCGTAGGCTAGCCCTCGGGGTTTCCTTCCCTATTAGTCGTCCCTTTTTTGGATTATGAGTTGACTATGGGTCGTGTGCCCCTCGCAGGCTAGCCCTCGGGGTCCTCACCTCCCTCGTTGGTCACCTTATCCGATCGTGTTCAACCCACGGAACGACGGTGCCCCTGGTAGGCTAGTCCTCGAGGTTTCCTATCCGTTTGGGTCTGCAGGCCGCCATTGTGCCACCCGACATTAAGGAGTTTACTCCATCCGTGGGTATGCCTCCGCTTCCCCCCCGCAATCCTCTGGATCGGGGGAGGTGCTGCCAAAATTTCTCCAGAACTTATTGACCATTTGCCCTCACAGCCTGGGCTTAATAAGATATGATTTCGAACCATTAAACTTTCGTGCTCGAGTATGAACCTTGCACGAGCCTCAACCCTGCTTCAAGGGCATCCTGGACCTCAATTCATCCATCAAACAATCCAACATTTGTTCATGGTTTAAATAAACTGAAAAACATCTAAAAATCATCAAAAATCAACAAATCTGGTGTGGTCTTAATCCGCCGCGCCCTAATACGGCGCGGTACCCCCCCCCCCCCCGCGCCGGAATAACCTCACACTCAAACTCAATAATTTTTACTTGGCCGACATCCGGCACTCCCAAATCCGACACGCCCTAGATGGGGCACTCCAGTTAAGGCCTTATCTTTGGCCGCGCCGTTTCAACCCCTTTCCCTACGCTACCCCGCGCCGTATAACCCCTACACCTATGCTACCTCGCGCCGATTTTGAATAAAAGTGCACTTGTCATGCCGTTTTAACTCATCTCTCATTCTCGAGCCAACACTCACCTTCCATGGGTTGTGTCGGTCGATGTAATCAACCATAAGTCAAATAAAAAGTAGCTTTTCAATTTGAAATCATCTGTCATCATGCACTTGCTAGTTCATGCATTAGATATAGATATGCATTCTTATGTGCCTTGTTAGTGCATGCTTGCCTGAATAAGACCTCGGTATATCAAATGGCATCGATGGAATGTCAGGCCAAGCCCGACCGAAAATCTTGACCATGCGGGATGGTGGTCTCCGGACCTACGTCCTCCGCCCCGTACCGAAGGCTCGAACTTAATGAACAATGCCTGCTCTTCATGATTAAGAAAACGATCAATGAATAATTTCATGCGGCCCCCAAAGGCTTCATCATCATATGCATTTTCTTGCATTCTATTTCAGCCTCGAACGGCTCGTTATCTCGACAATTAATCAGAGGTTTTCTTTCTTATCGAATGATGTAATTAACGCCATAGCCTTTATGGTATGGCGGACTTTCGGTCCCGACATGAACTTCACTCTCGCCCGACTCGGGTCAGATTGAGCATATAATAAACTTGTCACCTAGTGACTGACACGCCCCACGTGAATAACAAAGCGAACAGTCTAGTTTGGATATAATAATAGCAAACAAAAAAAAGATGAGTTCACATCTCACCGCCAACAAAACCTTAGATCTGGCTCACTCCCCAAAAACATGCTTTTCCCCAAAATTCACAAATAAGGCCGCTCAGCTCACCACGGCCTACCAAACTCGCAAGAAAGGAAGTGCATGAGCTGGGGATCCATCTCCCTACCTCCACCGAAGATTTGACGTGCCGTGGACACAGATCCACGAAGAAAATGCCGTGAAACCCTCGTCGGCTCACAAACTCGCACCCGAGCTTCCACGCGCCACCGGCCCTCGATCCTCGCCCCGTCCATGCCGCTCCTCGCCCCACGAACATCGCCACCTCACCCTCATCCATCTCCATCGGCCGCCCGGAGAGAAGAGAGGGGGAGAGGAGGGAACGTGAGAGAGAAGAGAGAGGGAAAGAGTGAGAGACTGAGAGATGGGGAGAGAGAGAAAAAGGGGTTAATATATATATAGAAAAACCCAAAAAAATTAGAAATTCAAAAAAATACTAAAAATTACCTCCGTGATCCTCGAGAGGAGCACAACACGTCGGTACTGTCCTAGAGTCGGAGAACCCCACGGTTCGCCCTGCACAGAGTTCCGAAGGCACATCAGGGAAAAACACGTGTAAAGCACAAAATACACTCCGAGACCCACGAAAATGATCCGAAAAATATCTGAAAAATCCAGGGCATTACAGCCCTCCCCCCTTAAAGAAATTACATCCTTGAAATTAAGGACAAACATGAGAACACAGGGGAAGAAAGCCTTAACCAACTGACAACACCGTCAGAGCCCCAACACAGAAAACCTCGATTCTCACGAAAGCTCTCAACCTGAGGGACACAGCCAGACTGTAATCACGAACGACACCTCACTCCGCACGCCGTGCACACCGGCCATCACGGCAGGCATACACCAAGGGACACATTCCAGCATCACCTCAGACAATGCAAGAACCAATCACGGCACCGCTGCCACTATCTCGCTCACCGAGGAGACACAGTCCTCGTCACGAGAAACAGCTACCGATCCATCCTATGGTCGGCAGACAGATCACACATCGGCTTCACAGATAGCTGACAGGTCACACACCGAACTCAAGGGAACAACCAATACGGAGCCTCCATCAGCTCACAACAGCACGGGACCAACTCTGCCAGAACTCAAACTTTGACAAAGCCCAGATCCCATCCGAAAAGCACACCACGGAGACGGCCACCAAAGGCCTCACTGATACATGGCTCTCACCGATCACAATGCACAACCAACAGCATCTTCTGTCTGTGAAAAGACCATCCACCGATCGTCAGATACACGTCAACAGGAAACCTTCACCGGCCCAACGGGCACGATCCAGCTCACAACAGGCCATCTGCTGACTCACACACAGACAATTACCACATCATGAGCTGAACTTCTCTCGGACACCGCATCTGATCTCGATCATCATGTCAACTCGACCCTCTCAGGGGAGCACGATGAAACCAACGACAAGACTCAGGAGTCTTCGGTCATCACCTCACTCGACTCAGACTTACAGGGAAATCCTCCCATGCTGGTCCCCAGACCAGGGATAACCACTCCAACGCCAATCTTACCCAAAAGCCTCAGCCCACAGGCGTCACTCTTCCGTATTGTCTCATCGAATCCTATCTCAAACAATCCAAGCAGACAGCTGCCAATCCCGATTCTGCCCTCACCACAGAGCCACGGGACACCATCGAAATAATTCATAGCACACGTCTCTAGGGGAGGAAAGTGCCATCCAATCTCACAGCAACCTGGTCACCAACGCCGTAACCAATGCACACGGGTCCCCAATAATACACACCTTATCATGGTCGACTACAAGACTAGCCTTACCAGTCACTCGCAGCTACCAACAGAAACCCAAAATCTCTCAGAGATCACTTCCTCTAGAACATGACCTCATCCGAGAATACGACTTGCAACACAAGTCGGGCACCAAACCACCGACTCTGTCCAACACGTCCTCGACCTCCATCAGGCGATATCCTCAACAACCCTATCCGGGTCTAACACCGACGCCTGACACAGCTTCCATCACATGAACATGGTACTCATGCGGCACACTTACCGACATATTTTCCCAACACTACATCCTGCCAGTGCCAAGAACCACAATATCTCGAGTAACGGCACGGCAACAACACGTCTCACATAGAGGAACCAATCCTCCAATGCTCACCGCAACCTCAGGAAATCTGCCCGTAGCAACCAACACCACGATCCTGAGACCTATGGGTTATGGGCCCACCAGGCTTCCGTTGCGCACTCTGATCCACACGCACAGCCAACACGGTAACTCGGGACTTGCCATCCCGACAATCCACAACTCGGCTGGCCAACTTTAGAAAATAGGGTGAGGAAAGCTCTATTACCTCAAACCCCAAGCACAGATTCTCCCAAATCTGGCAATCCTCCGCAACGCTACAGGCACCGAACCGCCATACATCGGGAAGTTGCAGTACCATCCAAGAATTCGAACACCGCCCAACCAGCAATCGTCCTTCCAGAATAGCGCCAGCACCCTTACACACCAGGGGAAATGGGCACAACTCTCGCAGGCAACCACCTTGCCAAAACACGGGTCACGTCTTGCACGAATTTTATGGCACACGAAGGCCAACCAATCCGGACACACAATGCAAGATGATGAATCTTAGTCAAACACAATCTCTCCAATCAAAGGAGAAACCGACATACCTCCGACCAATAGAAGAACTCCACGCCCGACCGGATCTCGAATCTTGCACATGCTGGGAATAGCTCCTTCAAGCACCGAGAAACCAATCGCTCCCATCAGATCAGCGCCTCCGACACACTCAGCAAGTGTCACGTCAGACCACGATCACAGCACCTCTCGATGCACCACCACTACAATTCCTCGAACTGCAACACACCATGCCAAGATCCGTAACAGGAGCCATAGTCGTCAACCGCCGACGCTCATCCTCGAGTCCCGAACTCACCACGGAACCTTCACATCTTAACCCAAATCCAGGGTGAACATAATTCATTCGCACATAAGAGCGCAGGAGCAAGAACTCACTGGGACAACTCCACCCAATCCTGCCTCAAAATCCGTAAAACAATCGGGACCGACACGTCATTTCTGACGTCACATAGCACGCCATCAGGCTCAAAAATCAGCAGCTCATTGAGAAGATCCTCCGCTCACCCGAGCACACTTCTCGATTAGAGCACCCGCTCTGCCACCTTAAACCACAAACAATTCTCGCCAGCCACCTGACCTCGCTACAGATTCCTCGAATATAGCACCGTAAATCCGCACCTACCGGCAACCTCTGCCCAACGCAGCACAACTGGGGCCACAACTGATGAGGGAGAAAGCTCTCGACCTCGATACTTAGACCCCACGTCGGCACGAAAGTCATGAACAACAACCACCTCATAGCGCCGCACAGCGCACTCAATCTCTCCAGCGAGAAACCAAGCGAGGAAACATGCACGAAACCCTAGGCCAGCTACCGACTGTACTAGACCCTATGGACTCTGATCACTACAATGTTTCGAATTCCTATGTTCATCCACAACCACCACTCTGATACCAACTGTAATGACCCAAGATCCGGATACTGGGAAGAACCCGATACCATTCAAATCCCGGCCCGCCGGCCACGAGCCGGGAGGGCTCGAAGGGCTAAAAGGAGTGTGGAGGTACAAAGAAATAGGAAATAAGGCACGATAATTCAACAACTAATAGAAATAAATAAACAACTACAACAACATAGTCAAGTCCAATAGAAAGTACAGTCTAAAGCACTTAAATGTACCACATGCCAAGTGAACACTCGGCCCGGCGAGCTGGCAACTAAGAACCTCCGAACAGCACCCTCAAACCTCGAGGAAGAACCGTTGCACCTGAAAAGCAGGGGTGAGCCTCCTGTCACTGGCTCAGTAGGGATCCCGCGGAACCCCAACCGAGAACAACGGCGGTAGCGGAAAGGAAAGTAGCTACAGCCACAGCAGGAACAACGAACTGGTGGCTAGTCAAAACTCGGCACTACAGCTACTCCTACTGTACCAGGAAAACACGCCCCGATCTCCCAGTCGGGGGACTACCGAACTAACGGAAGAACCTCTGGCTACGCCGCCAGAAAAAATGATCACGACCTCAAAGTCGTGGACCTAACACCGTCTAGGGAAAACCCTCGGTGACGCTCACCGGAAAACCCCTAGACCTCTAGCTCGGGAACACTCCTTGAAACTATCGGGAAAACCACGTCTCGCAGATGGGAAACGAAACCTGAAAATAGAAGAGTCATGTCTCACGTGACAGGAGTACCTGTCCACCAGAAGCAAGGCCGGATGCATCCACTGACGACTTAGACCGCACCTCAGGTGTCCCCCTCGACCCCTGGTGGAACGGGGACACCGTACTAGCAACCATAAAGCAAGTGACTAGCTGGGGTTGCTCTCGTCCGCGCGGGTCTAACTACCCCCAACCACGTGTGCACACACAGACCATGTGTCCTAAGTCTGGCCCTCTGACCGGTTTTTCCCTCAGCCGGACTCTGGTGTCAAGACGTGGGGCCCGACGGTAACTGGCCTAAAAACTATCTCTCAGGGTAGCCTCGCCACCACTCCCTGGTGGGACCACTCGCGTGTCGGAAGGCTACGACTAGTGGGGAGTCACTGATGTGACCACTCTCCGAGGAGAAACTCCGAGAACCACGCATGCACCCTGTGCAAAAGTCGAGAAGAACCAAGTGGCGCTGAGCCACTGGACAGTCCTCTAGACTCACTAAATCGAACGGTTCTTGAGTCATAAGACTCGGGGTCAAAACCATTGTATGCAGCAGCACAATGCCGTTAATCTAGCCTAATCCCTGGGTCTAAAACCACGGTAGCATGAATACTGAGGTAGCTCACGAGCCGCTGAGACCATTCCCTCGGGAAGGGAAGTGAGAAGCCTTCCAGCCCCAGGCTGGGGAACTGGACTCACAGTCTAAGGCCACACACACAGCCCACGCGGAAAGCATAAAAGCATGATTCCCAAGGTAGCTCACAGGCTGCCACGCCGATTCCCCATCCCTGGGAAAAGCGGGAAACCACCAGCTCCAGGCTGAATGACTGGACTAGCAGTCTAAGGCCATACACTTGGCCTAGTCGGGAACCATCTTCCGCAGAAACCCACGACTTACGGGGGAACCCCACCGCACTCACACCGATACACCGTGACTCGATCGAGCGTAACACAAAAGCCCGGAACACATGGGGTCACCCAGACCCACCACACTGATGGGCACCCTAATCAAGGTAACACGGTACCACCAGACACCCCAAAAACATGGACACGGAACTCACGGGGTGTCCGGGACACTCACGAGGCCGAAGGTCGACCATTGGGTCACAACTGAGTCGACCGGAGACCAACATGACGGTAAACGGCACGACGAGCATGAAGAATCGCCTAGCGGTCTACCCCTGGACCGCTAATGCCAGCCTAGCGATCTACCCCTGGACCGCTAAGCCTCAGGAACTTGTAACCCCTAGCGGTCACCTCTCGGACCACTAGGCAGGTGGCGGTCTTTTGCCTGACCGCTAGGCAATGCCTAGCGGTCTGTCGCGAGACCGCTACCCCACCGACCTCGAATGACTCTAAAACAAGAAACGGTCTAGCCCTGACCGCTACCACGCGCCTGGCGGTCTAACCCTGGACTGCACTCACTCTAATATATATATAGAAAAACTCAAAAACTCCAAAAATTTAAAAAAATACTAAAAATTACCTCCGTGATCCTCGGGAGGAGCACAACACGTCGGTACTGTCCCGGAGTCAGAGAACGCCCGGAGCACAGAGTTCTGAAGGCACATCAGAGAAAAACACGTGTAAAGCACAAAATACACTCCGAGACCCACGAAAATGATCCAAAAAATATCTAAAAAATCAGGGACATTACAATTTAAGGGTAAGTTTCTTCTAATAATTTGTTCATTTTAGTTAGATGTAACTTTTCTCAAATTTTCGTTCTAGGAGATCAAGCCTACCAGGAGTTAAGAGGCATCTAAAGTCGCTGGTTCAGCACAAGAATCTTAGGAACCTATACGATCGAGTCAAATTGATCAGCGAGATAGAAACCCTAAACGAGGTAATTAGATAGAGGTTCTTTAGAGTTATTTGTTCTTTTTAGTACCCTCCTCTTAACAGCCAAATTCCGTGGTCATAGGAAAAGGGAATCAAGATATAGAAGGCCACGAAGTTGCTGGTTCGGTTCAGGAAGAGCATGAACTAGGGTTAACTTCCAGCCCTAAATTCGAAGTCTAAAGCCCAGGACAGAAGTAGGTTACCTCATGAACAGCTTAAACATGACATTAGGGATAAAAGCCCTCTGTTTCCAGTCGATTTCATGCATTGTACACTGAGAATTTTATGTTTTTATTAGGTTTATGCACCTAGTATAATATTCATGCATGAACTATCCCTAATTGAGTAAAAAGAGAAATTTTCTTGTTTATTATACAAACCCACGCATATTGTTGGCATGTACTCGTTCTATCATGCTTTAGGGTGTATTCATGTTTATTTTCATGCATGATATGCCTTAGATTAGTATTGTATTTTAGTATTATTGAGTTTTCTGTTAACACAGGAAGAAACGGTCCTCCTGTAGACCGCCAGAAACCCTAACGGTCGTACGATAGACCGTTTGGCCCAGTGAAACGGTCCTACACTAGACCGTTTTCGATTTCTAAATTGTGTATTTAAGTTAACTCGAAACTTAGTGTAGAATGGCCCTAGCTAATGTATGTTAAGCCTAGTTAAGTAGGTTTTACTCTTGTTTCAAGTAATATTTTCATATGCCTAGTTCTATTAACAGAACATTCTAGTAGAGTTCATGATTCTTTATGCACTTAAAGTTATTTTAAACTTATGATATTTTCATGACCAAATCATATACTTTTGTAATTAACTTAAATTTATATGATTCATGGACTAGTCATGATTTGATCGTTATTACCATTATCTCTCTCTTCTAGAGTCATTTTCTTAAGTACATGGCACATATCCCAATATGTTGTCATTAGTTACACCTTTGCACATTAAGTACGCAATCTTGGACTTGATAACCTCTCCATTGGATATTCCTTCCAACGGACTAGGAAATCTTGTTTCAATGCCTCCGTATGACTCCGCGAGCCTGGGATTCCCACTAGGACACCAAGCTGGTTGTACCATAAAAGCCCAATTATATAGAAAGCACTTTATCGGTGTTTTAATGAATTCTGGACCTTAGCGGCCTAGTATATGACCGCCAGAGTCAGTTAGCGGCATATTGATAGACCGCCAATGTCACCTAGCGGCCCTGCTCTAGACCGCATGGTTCCAACTTCTCTTTCATCAAATCTAATTATGTTTAACCCATGGTTTTACCTTTGGGTTGAGTATTCCTATGTTCCAGATGGTCTAATGATTATCTAGAACTTGTCACCTTATTTCAAAGATGTCTAAATAAATTATGAAAATAAAGAATGTACCGTTATGCTGCTGAATTTTCTCCATAGCATAACCTAGTTATTAATGCATTTCTTGAATTCTCATGATAAATTATTGGTACGTTCTATACCTTGGTTACCTTATCATGGAATTATTGTTGAACTTGTACATTTTTGGCCACATTATTGTTATAATTATGGAAGTAGCTTGATTTATACTTGAAGATGCAATTTGAGCACTGATTATGTTCAAGGGCTCTATGCTAGTCCCCTCGGCTGATTGTCGGAAACATACTGAAAACCATGGCGTATGATGCTACTGGCATCGCATTACGCTGGGAGTACTTTCTTTATAAATAAGTGAAAATCCACGGATGTGAATAAAGATCCACGTAAGTTCTCGAAGTACTTACTATTAAGCGAAAAGTACTTTCTTGCTTGTTACATGACTTTCTAGTGCATAGCCTTCATGGTTATGAAAAGTACATTTTTGTTACATTCTTGTTCACGGAAAGGCCAAATTTACATTCTTGTCATATACTTGATCAATCATATTCTCGTTACTTTGGCTTTATTCATATGTTTTGCCGAATTCGCATGATTTATCTTATTCTCTAGAGTAAAAATGTTAATCACTTAAATTTGCCTTCATATTGATACGATGATACCTTCTAGGCAAGTGTGCTCATTACTTACTTTTTTAAATGTTTCAAGAAGTACAGATGAATCAGATTCGGATTATACAAGTAACGAGTTCGAGAGTGATTGAAGGTCAAACGAATTGAGAGAAGCCATAGTACCAGATGTTTAGTCGAGTCTTGTTGTAATTTTCTATTTTTCTTGAGTTTATGATGTAAGAGTGTTAAGAGTCAAGAATCTGGTGTACTTTGATATTATGGAATAAAGTGAAGTTTGGAAAATTTTATATGTGCAATTAATTTAGTGTGATTATCTTGCGCTATGATTATATTGCTTGCTCGAGGCGTACTAGCCAACTGTTCACGTTCCCAATTGTTTCCACTGCATAATCTCAGGACGTGACAGTTAGAGTGATATCAGAGCCTAGGACTAGGAGTCCTAAGGAAGAAGTCATAGGCTAAGTCCAAGGTTTAAGGACCCACACCTATGAAACTAGGAAAGAAACTCCCAACCCATGTGAGAAATTGGGTAGAACTTGGGGATGAGATAGTAATTAGAATTATTTCTAAGATTAACCCCACTCATTTCATTAGAATTAACAAATTCATTACTCTTCTCAGGTACCTTACTCTCATAATGGCTCATCGCGTTGATTGGGGTGGAATGCAACAAACCGTTGCGGGTCTCACCCAGGCATTATAGAATATGGCTCAAGCCGACGCAAGAGCTGGTGCTAGTGATCTGCACCGCAACTTTAGGAGCCTAAATCCTCCACGATTTTTTGGTTCTTCTAACCCAGATGAAGCTGAGAATTGGATTGACGAAATGAATCGCATATTTGAGGTTATCCAATGTGCTGACTGTAGACACGACGTTTCTGACATTACCTTGGGTAAATCTCATATTACAATATGACGTCTCGAAGTGGCTTTCACATTTTTGAATTACTTGAGTGATTTCTTATTTTTTGGTCTTTTTCACTTTTTTTTGGAATTTTCTTTTCAACAGGGGAGGGTGACGCCTCTTTTGACGGGGTCCGAGAGGAAAGCCGCCTCACTAAGGAAATTGTGCAGCACGCGAACAATGCCGCTCTCAACCTGACGTTCCTAAAAAAATCCGAACATGAGGACGTCTTGCTGAAGTAACGGTTAGGCGTCAAGATCACTCACTTTCTCCACCGTCGACG
Organism: Amorphophallus konjac; assembly: GCA_022559845.1. NCBI lineage: Eukaryota > Viridiplantae > Streptophyta > Magnoliopsida > Alismatales > Araceae > Amorphophallus > Amorphophallus konjac. The sequence continues at coordinate 60,923 of JAHNEJ010002929.1, forward strand.
GCTTTCGGTGCCGATCTGACGGAATTCTTGGGCGCGTCTGGGACAAGGGACGCCTCAATTTGAGGCGTCTGGGACCTCGGACGCCTCCTTGTTTAGCACCCAGACGACGCCGATCCACCGCTCAGTTTGATGTTTCGGAAGAATCCAAACCATAACGACGTCTTGCCGATCAGACGTGCCTTTCGAGAGTCACGGGTACGTGCCGAAACCACTCGCTTTCTTCACTGTCGACGGTTTTCGGCACCGATTTGGTGGGCAGACATGGGCGTGTCTGGGGTCCTGGACGCCTCAAGTTGAGGTATCCAGAAGCCTAGACGTGCCAATAAAGTAAAAATAATAAAAAATTGTTTGAAGCGTCTGGGGTCCTTGACGCCTCAACATGCACGCGTTCCAGACCCAAGACGCGCCCATAAAAATTTCCCCTATAAATAGAGGACCCTCTCCCTCGAAGTGGAGGAGCTTCAGATCTGACAGATGAGAGGGAAACTCTGCCAGATCCCTTTTCTAACCCGTGGGTTTTGTAGGAGGAGGTTCTATCGGATTTTTGGGTGCCTGCGGTCGCAAGAGGAAGGCTAACTCCGTCCACCGTGCCTCCACTCCATACCTGCGCTGCCGAAGTTCCACCGGATCCCACCATCGACGTCTTCAATAAGCCATTCTCTCCCACTCTCTTTTGTCATTTCTGTTGCATGCATCATCCCGTCATCCGTCATCTCGCTCCATAAGAGAGTTCTGTTTTTATGCACGTTTGCATGATTCTCCATCCATCATAGTATTTTCCTCCTACTCGTGTCCGAGAGGGGTTTAAAAATAACATCAACCAGGTGTGTGTCTCGCCATGATTTCACCATTTTCATCACAAGGGACTAATACTACACTGTCATTTTTTTGATTCATTTACTATCTGTCTATTTTGTAAGGGTAACCAAAGAAGGCCCTCTCCGTCGGCCGGCCGAAGGGAGAGGAAGAAGCAACCCGTCATTTCCTACTTTTGAGATAAACGCGATCACTCTTCTTATTTTTGGGGTCTCTGGCCCCTGGCGATCACATCATATCTTCGAGGCCGCGACGAGTCACTTCCCGCTATGGCCATTTAAATTTCTGTCATTTAAATCCTGTGCCATTCTCATATATTCGAGACCGCGGCGAGTCACTTTCCGCTATGGCCGTTTAAATTTCTGTCATTTAAATCTTGTGCCATTCTCATATCTTCAAGGCCGCGGCGAGTCACTTCCTACTATGGCCGTTTAAATTTCTGTCATTTAAATTCTGCACCATTCCCATCCCCTGAGGTCGCGGAGAGTCATTTCCCGCTATGACCGTTTAATCCCCGCATTCTATTACGATGTATCTGTTCTGCATACCCCGCCGGAGCAATCTCTCGTGGTGGTCTCTCTATCTCTCTCCCTCTTTTTGTGTCACAGCAAAACGAGCCCGCGCTCCGCTCTCCTGCAACATCCGCGTGACGTCGCTCACATCTTGGCGATCACGGTGGGACCTCTTTCGCTTTCTCTTGGTTACCCTTGCGATTTCGGCACCGCCGTGCGCTCCTCCACCCGGCACCCACCTGTGCCTCTCCTCATTGCATCCTCGCGCGCTACAGTCGTGCTCACAGCAGCACTTTCAGTTCTTATCTCTCGTGCACCACGTGCACTTCACCCATAATCCCTTGTGATTCCTTGAGATTTGCATTGTTATCTCTCTTGAGTGTTGATTATACCTCTGTTATCTCTGTTATTTTGTTATGGTCCATATATCGGTTCAGCACCTTATTGCATACATCCACCCCTTTTTTATTTTTTCTAAGGATCACCCTCTCTCGGTGAAGGAAGGACTCTTCGTTCGGGAATTCCTCTCGACGGACTAGGATCTCCTCCACCGGGACCTCCGTGAGTCCCCGACAGCGAAGGATTCCCTCTTCGTTCACTGGGCCGATTGTACCATTGAAGTTCCCCGGAGTTAGTTGACCCATTCGTGGTGAGACGAGTGACCCTAGTTGACACGGCGGTGAAACAAAGTTAATCAGGGTCCTTCCTATTTTTGTGTGAACTTCAGATCTGGTTAAAAACAAAAAAAAATTATCAAAACAAAAACAAAACAAAAAGGGGGCATAAAGGCATCTACTTGTTTGATAATCGCTGCTATCTGTTTGTTGGTGCATATTTTTACGTTCCAGAAGAGCTTTGAAAATGGCCCACGAGTCTTTTGAGGAGAACCACCCTGTTCATGGTCAGTCAGTTGAGCCACGTGTCCATGCTATGGACTCGGGCCCTTCCTACGAGCCCTCACGCGAGGTGCAGGTTACCACAGGGGACATGTGACGACCTGGGATCCGAGTACCGGAAAAGAACCGGCACGTCTCAAATCTCTGCCCGCCAACCCACGAGCCCGGAGACTCGGAAGGGTGAAAAGGGATGGTGTGGGAGTACAAGAGAAGTTGGAACAATTGCAGAGATAGCACAATAATCCAAAATAAAATGCACAACATAATATAAAGAAATAAACTGCTACGATGTCCACAGAGTCTCATGTCCAAATAAAAGTACAGTCAACAGAAAGGAAGAGTACAACTACACGGGGCATCCCCCAGCGTACAACTACCCGGGGCATACCCCGACCCTGGTAGACTGGCGACTAACCCTGGCTAGAAGAACCACGCTGAAACTCCGCCGCGCCTTTCGACGACCCCGCCTCACCTGAAAAGCAGGGGTGAGCCTCATTTCATTGGCCCAATAGGGATCCCTCGGACCCCCACCGCACAACGAGGAAGATGACAGCAAGACGTGAAAATCATGGAAGGTAACACTACCTAACAGGAGTATGGTAGAACCAACAAGCTAGAATAAACAAACGGAAAAGCTGTGTAACGCACCGTACAACCAAACCTCGGTCCGTCAAAACTCGAGTCCATACCTACCAGTAGACAGGAGCACCACCCACTAGAAGAACGGTCGGATGCGCCCCCTGACGTCTTACACTGTGCCACAAGTGTCCAGCTATCACGCCCCGGACGCGAGACTCAGACACACACATAGTAACCAGTAGTACCACAAAACAAGTACTAGCTGAGGTCGCACTCATCAGCGCGGGTCCGAAGCCCGCAGCCCCGTGTGCACACTTAGACCATACGCCCTAGGCCTGTCCTCTAGCTGGTAATTCCCCCTAAGCCCTGACTCCACTGTACGTGGGGGCCCTATGATAACTAGCCTACTCACCGTCTCTCTCGGGTCAGCCGCTCCACCACTCCCGGGTGGGTTAGCACCGCGTGCCGTAATAAGGCTACGACTTGTGGACGTGTCACCGGAGGTGAGACTCGACTCACGGAAACCACCGACCACACACTGACACTGACTCTCGGTAATCGAAACGGGGTGTGCGGATGCCGAGGACATGTACGAGGTCCAATCGTCCCTCAAGTCACGTGGCACCCGTACCGAGGCAATTGATCCCCCGGGGACCCCTATGTTGTGCCCCTGGTTTTGATGATGACAACCATGAGATTTTGTATTGAGTTCAACATGCATGATGATTTAGATACTATGTGTTTGAATTTAACTTACATAATGAAATGGGTTCATTAACATATATACCTATACTTGGTTATCTTGAATTGCAAGGAACACACAGCGTCGCAGGGTGCTCAAGATGTCCAGGTTGTGTAGTGGACAGCGGATCTAGAGGGGAGGGGTGAATAGATCAGCCCCACTTTTCGCAATGCGGCCCTCTAAACAGCTAGTTAAAATGAATTACAGCGGAATAGAAACTAGCTTCCAAGTATGCTATGATTCACTTAGCAAGATAAGCAAGATATATAATAATTCGATCCTAAGCATGCACCTAGAACGATTCAATCACACAAGCAAACCACGCTAGACAGGATTTTTAAGGTGGTTCGGACTGAATCCTCAGCCCTACGTCCACCCCTCACCAAAACCCGGTGAGGCTTCACTTGTGCAGCGCACCAAACCGCAAATCGGAAACTACCGATTGCCTTCCTACTCACCACCTGGTAGGGACGTCAACTGCAAATTGGAACACCCTCCAATTGCCTTCCTACTAACCACCGGTAGGGATGAATCACACTTTCAATGTTTAACAATAATGAAAATGAAACAAATGTGAAGGAACTAAAACAAGAGATTGAGTTATGAGTGAAAATGAATTGGCCCTTGTATGAAATGTTGATCAGCAATAAGGCTCCTCTTGGCTTCAACTCAATCTTCTTGATTCACCCTTGATTGGATGAATGTTCTTCACGGAGTACTGTTCACGTGAACAGTACTTCTTCCTTCAATTCTTCTCTCTTGATCTTCTCTTTGAATTTCTTTGAATGAATGAAGGAGATGATGAAGCTACCTTGAATCTTGATTGCTTCTTTAGCTTCTAGGAGTTTGAATGCTTGAAATATCACCTTGAATGAACTTGAAGGAACTTGAATGGATGAAGATGATTTCCCTTGAAGAACTTGAATCAAACCGGCTTCCTTGGATCACTTTGATAGCCTTGCTTTGATGTAATCTTCCTTGAAGATTGCTGGCTTTGATTTGAGCTTGATTCCCCTTTGATTGGATGAAGAACACCTTCACGAACTACTGTTCACGTGAACAGTAGCTCGTCTCCAAGCTCTCTTGCAACCTCCCTTGCAGCCACCCTTGTAACCCCTTGAAGCATTAGGTTTTCCATCCCCTCAAGTGTTGGTTTTATAACCCTTGAATGGTCCATAGATGCCCCCTAGACCAGATCCACAAATCATGGAAGATTAGGTAAGATTTGATTAAACAAATCCATGGAAAGAGGCTAGCCACGAGGTGGATTTCGAGGTCAAACAAGGCTGCATCGGGGCTGGCGGTCGACCTAAGGCTCCTGGCGGTCGACCGCCACTGAAACACATACAACCGGGCGATCCCTGGGAAAACCGGTCGACTGCCACTGGCTGGCGGTCGACCGCCAGCTGCCAGACCTACAGCTGGGCGGTCCCTGGCTGGGGCGGTCGACCGCCCCTGTGCTGGCGGTCGACCGCCAGCTGGGCAGAGCCCGGGTCACCCCGGTTCGGTCCGTTGGCCGCACCAGCTCCGTCGCTTGAGTCCGTTAGCCGCCCGTTCATGTTTGTGGCATCGACCTTGATTGTCTTGAAGTTTTATTACTGGTCGATCCCCGCGACCTGACCGCGCAGGTCGATCCGCGTGCGAGGGCGCAACATTGAGCTTTCATGTGCATTTCTGTCATGAACAAAATATCACATATGTCAGTCATAAGAGCGTGGAAAATAACAATGACTAATAGTGTTAAGCCATTATCAAAACCAAGAATACACAAAACTCATATGACTATAGAATGATGTCGAATGACCCATGTGACCACAGAATGACTCAAATGACCTCAGGGACACAACAGTCCACGCCTCAGTTCAATAAGTTAGAAGAATAAGTCACTGATATAGCTCAGTGCGTTAACGCTACGATGGCACAGCGCCAATGCATCAGTTCATGATCAGAGGAAAGATGGCTTTGGGTCAGTTCAGTGAGTTGACGCAGGGTCTTCATGCGTCAACGCTTCACCATTACAGTCTTACATGTTATGCAAATATGCGTTAACCTCTTAGTCACACAAGGTTGACGCCCTCTGGGCTTTGTCACATTTATATTGGTGGACCCCAGCTCATGGATAAAGTAAATGCCACATCAGCACAAAGGGCACGCGCCTCTTCTCCTTCGCGATTCTAGAAGCATCTGGGAGAGGACAATCATTAGGGCCAACCAAGAAATCTGATTGGGGCCCACAATGGAATATTCAGGTGAATGAGGGGCAAGAGCCGTGGGGAAAAACAAGAAGTAGTTGCAGTCGAAGGAAGCAGAGAAGGGTGCTCTACAGCCGAAGATTGGGATTCATCATCTTCCTCCTTGGTGCTGCTTGGTCCAAAAACAAGAAGAGGAAGCCAGCTGATTAAGAGTTTCATCATTCAGATCATTAAGCTCAAGATCTGAGATCCAATCCTGATCTATATCTGAAACTTGTTTGATTTTCTGTTTTCTATTTTACGTTTTTCAGTTTACTTTGCACTCTATTACTGCTGTTCTCCCTTGTACTAGTGATTGTAGAGGGAGGTGTCTTGATCAAGCGGGCTGTGCTTGGATCAAGGGGTTTGGGGTGTTCGCCCATAAGCTGTTTGTCAGCGGGTAAGAGGACCGGTTCCTTTTGTAAGCCAAGCTGTAGAGCTCATCATTTGTGAGGAATTGTTCCTCTGTTTAGCTAAGCTGTATGGCTCAGCAGGAATCCTCACTAATTCAGTGAGGGGTGGACGTAGGTTTCCATAGGGAGACCGAACCACCTTAAAAACCTAGTGTTCATCCGGGGTCTGCTCTCTTCTGTGTGGTTTGTGTGTCGTTAGATGCTTGAATAGGTCCGTCTGCTTCATTATCTCATTCTGCATTCTTATTTAGAAATGGCTTACTCAAAGAATTGGTTGATATTGCTCTATCAATTTTTAAAGGGTCAACCTATTCACCCCCTCCCCCTCTAGATTGACATTCCACTATATTCAACACGTGGTATCAGAGCTCGGCTCTCTTGTTGAGGGTTTCACAACCTAGAGAGATTCAGTGGAATGGAGAATAAGGGGCTCATGCCTGAAGGGCATGCGGTGAATAGGCCACCCTTCTTTGATGGCACTAATTACGCTTATTGGAAAAAAGGAATGCAGGTATTTCTTAGAGTTCAGGACCATGAGATTTGGAGGGTCGTGAGCAAAGGACCATATCAATTACCAGAAGATGAGGAACTGTGGGTCAAGGAGCAGATTCGGAAGTCCAACCTCAATTGGCAAGCAATGAATATCATGCAATGCTCGCTGCACCCTACAGAGTTCTCACGAGTGTCCTCATGCGCCAATGCTAAAGAAATGTGGGACAGACTTGAAGTTATCTACGAAGGTACGTCATAGGTAAGAGAGAGAAAAGCTAACATGTTAATATCTGAGTATGAAGCTTTTAGAATGAAACCAGATGAGAATATTTCTGAAATGTATGCAAGGCTAACGTTGTTGGTAAACGGTCTTAAAGGTTTAGGAAAAACTTACAGTGATTATGAATTGGTTAGGAAAATTATTAGATCCCTAACTCCAATTTGGCACACTAAGGCCACGGTTGTTGAGGAATCTAGGAATCTCCCTACCACCACTCCTGATGAGCTTATTGGATCACTGATGGCCTATGAGTTGAACTTCAAAAGAAATGATGAGGATGTGAAAAAGAAGAAGCCACTTGCATTGAAGGCTGGTCCAAGCAGTAAGGAAAGTTTAGAGGATAGTGAGTTATCTACATCGGAGGATGACTCAAGTGAGATATCAATGCTCACCAGGAAGTTCAGAAAGTTTCTAAGGAAGGAAGGTAGGGTCCTAAGAAACAAAAGACCACAGGTAAGAAAGAATTCAAAATTTAAGTCTGAGAATTTTAAGAAATCTGACAAAGTTTTTTGTTACAAATGTAGGAAACAAGGTCATATAAAATCTGAATGCCTAGAGAATGTGAAGAAAATTCAACTAAAGTGGAAGAACAAGAAACCAAAGGCAATGCTGAGTACTTGGAGTGATGAGGAGAAGGAAGAAGAAGACAGCACATCTGAAGAAGAAAGTGATGTGAAGCTATGTTTTATGGCCAAGGGAGATGATCAAGATGAGGTAACCTCCTCCTTTGAAAACTTCTCTTGTAGTGATTGGGAAGAAGCATTTAATGATATGCTTGATAAGTATGATTATGTGAAGAGAGAAAATAAATCACTGAAGAAGAAGAAAAATTCGGCTAGTCAAGACACTTCCTTAAGTGAGAAAAACACTTGTTTAG
>JAHNEJ010001184.1:0-93574 GCA_022559845.1 Amorphophallus konjac
GCGACCTGCATTGACTGGCGCGTGCGATTCCCCGAACAGTACGAGGACTGGCAACGGGGTGGCACGATTGTAGAATCACAGGTGCGGGATAGCGAGGACTACTTGCGTCTATATAGGACAAAGTACGCAGAACGGTTCCAACCCCGGGGACTTGTGGAGGTAGGTTTCCCCTTTTCTCTTCTTTTCTTTCTCCTTTTCTTGGTTTTCTGGTGAAAATGCTGACTTGTAAGGCTGCAGGATGTCCGGGATGCCATGATAGTGAATTTACGAACTCGCTTGACAGAGATGGAACAACAGTTGGGCGATGCCCGCGGAGCTACGAGCGCCTTGGTAGGTGTACAGTACGTTCCTAATTAAAACCCCAGATTCCAGATGTTGGCTGCTAATTCACGCGGTCGTAGCATGCCCAGATTGGCGCGGCTTCCCCAGCGATGGGAGTGGGTGGTGCCTCTTCCAGCTTGTGGATTCCCACCTCAGAACTTGACTCGCTTCATGAGCAACTTGCTCATGCCACGCAGCGTGCCGCAGAGGCAGAAGGGATGCTCTGTATACAGGTAAAAGTTTCAGTGTTGGGTTCTCTTGGTTTACGCCTTATCGCGTATCTGAGATGGTACATTTGGCAGGAAAAGGAGATGGAAGGAGCGCTTGCCCAAGCTGCGCAGAAGGAGGCTAGGATAGCAGAACTGGAGAGGGAACTGCGGCGTCATCCTGATGACGACTCCTCTAGGGATGCCGTGGAACTGAGGATCACTCTCAAGTTGGAGAGGGAAGACCGTGAGAGAGAACGTGCAGAGAGAGAAAGAGATGCGGAGAGAGAAAGAGCCAACAAATTGACTGAAAGGGAGGAACGAAGGGCCATGGATGCCCAACTATTCGAACTCCGAATCAGCCTTGGCCATGCTGAACAGTGGCTGAGAGATGGTGAGGAGCGCTATCGCAGAGCACGAGAGCGTGGCTTTCGTGTTGGTAGTTTCTCTACTGCTTCCGTAGATCAACGCCGGGATGCGGGAATAGGAAGAGGAGTACAGAGCGGTAGGAGTACCGCTTTTCGTAGTTGGGTAGCACCTTTGAGAGTGTTTTGTCCGGAGAGTAGTGGGACTAGTAATGCAGAGAGAGAGGGCGGAACTTGATGTACTTTTTTTTATTTTTGGAATAAAATACAAGGTTCGGTTTGTTTGGTTTTCACCTTTACTTCTGTTGCCTGAATCCCTGCACACATCACTGAAACAAACAAATCAGAATTTCTGTTCTGACTTGGCCCCTTGCTCAATAAGTAAATGGTCACTGTGACTGTCCTTGATAACTGGTCAAGGGGCCAAGCCTTTATTTAACGAAGGCAAGGGAAAGATGCGGTGATGATAAATGCGATAGGCAAGCACACGAATGCAAGCGGTATTAAAAGTGAGATGCTGCACGTAAATGTAATCATGCAAAATTGATTTGTTTTCTTTTTTACATTTGATATTTTTTTGTTTTATCATAAAAAGATTTTTTTGTTTGAAAATATGTGCATTTTCTCTTTTCCATTTTTTTTTGCTGCTTTTATCATTTCAATTTTTTTTGTTGCTAACGCCCGGCAAGCACCCAAATGGCACCTAACCTACGTGAGACAGGGGTTTCTTACTAACCTCCCAGGTATCCTAAGTGCATATCTAGGTTGATTTGGGCCTCTAGACCCCTCGAATGATGATCCCGCCGGCTAAGACTTACCCTGATGATAATACCGTCATGCCATGCTTAGGCTCCCAGTCGCTTCCGACCACAGGGATTCACCCAAAAGGTGTTTGAGGTAAATGATTTGCCCGACCCGGGTCTGTTTCCTCACAACTCTAGATGGTATAAGATGGAACACCCTGGAACCCTAACGACCAACCGCGCGACGCTGACCCGGAATCAGACGCCGTCGCACCCATAGGTGACGCGCTTGCATTGGCCTAAGCCCGAGGTTAAACAAGAAGACATCAAGGTGGTAAACAGGGGTCTTGACCAGCCAGAAACACGGAGACTCCTTCGCAGCGATAGCTTTTGCTTTTCAAAGTGGGCGACCAAATGTGTATATTAAAATAAGGTCACAGACCCTGGGCAGTTTTCACCTTTCAGAAATTCCATCGAACCTTCATCTTTAGAGGGAGAAGGAAGAGCGTAGGGGATAAACCTCCTGAGAGGACCGGCAAAGCCGTTAACTCGGCGAGCGAATAAGGGCCCATTAACTCTTTCCTTTCGGACAACTTCGGACCAAATCTCGAGCATTTACATTCCACGGCCCCTTTTGTGGATTCAGACTTTTACTTTGAGGGGTTCCGTTTATCGCAACATGCACGGTCACGACCAGGCTTTTCTCTTGATTTTGACTTTGTATTTCTTTTTGTGAGGGAGATATAGTCGTTTGACGTTTGTGGGCTCCCTTTTTGTATGTCTGCGGGGACACTGCCCTCTTCTCGTGCACTGATCGATGCTCGAGGAAATGGATCCTACTCTTGCCCTTGGGGTTTGAGTTTCGATTTCTCATGCTCAGCGTTTTAAGGGCGCCGACTGTCTCATTTGGTCGAAGAGAAAAGAATAAAGATTACAGCTTCCGGAGATCTTCTAGGTGTGGCCCTACCGTAGGTGATGCTACCAACTTTTTTTGAATAAAATACATAAGTGAGCACATGTTGGCTTCCTTCGAGCGAGCATAGGCCGACGTGGCCGGACAGGGATCTCCACGGTTCTGGCAAACCAAGACCTGGTGCCTACCAAGCCTTAATGGGCCCTATCCTAACATGAAGGTTAGATGCAGAGACTTAACTACATGGTGACTGCCAGGCATCGGCATCTTGAATTTTCCATATTTTTAGTAGTTTTCAATATTTCTTTGTTTTTGATGTTTTTTATCTTTTCATCATTTTTTTTTTGTGTTTTGACATTAAGCTAAGGGTAGTATTTCTTAAGATAAAGCCCATTCCAGGGGTGGGATAACTCGGTCCCTTCGGCGTTGACTAGCTTGTAGGCGTTGCCAGGGTACACGGCTTGAATTACAAAAGGTCCTTCCCAAATGGGTTGGAGCTTAGAACGCGGCCCTCCAGGTTTGACAAAAATTCTTTTTACGACCATCTCACCGACTTTGAATTTTCACTCAACGACTTTCTTTTGGTAAAAGCGAGCGAGTCTATTTTGATACACAAGCGCGTGTTCGGCAGCGGCCAGCCGCTTCTCATCCAAGAGTTCCAACTGGGCGAGGAGTGAATTACGACGATCGTCGAGGGGAAATTACTCGTCCAATTGTACCCTGAGAGAAGGGATCAGAGTCTCGTACGGGACTACCGCTTCCATACCATAAGTGAGGGCAAATGGAGTCTGCCCGGTGGGGGTACGGATTGAAGTGCGATAGGCCCATAGGGCTTCGATAAGCTTTTCTGGCCAGTCTGAAAACTTACTAGACTCGCAGGTTTTTTTGATGATTTTGAGCAATGTTTTACTGGTGGCCTCCGCTTGGCCGTTACCTTGTGGGTAATATGGCGATGAATGATGCAATGCAATTGCGTACCTTTTGCAGAGGTCCTGTAGGTCCTGAGAAATGAACTGTGGCTCATTGTCGGTGACGATCGTGCTTGGGATGCCGAATCTGGCGAGAATATTCTTCATGATGAACTTGCAGACTGTTGACGCCTTGATTTCCGCGTAAGCTTCGGCTTCGGCCCATTTGGTGAAGTATTCCGTCGCAGTAAGGATGAAAGATTTCTGCTTGGTGAGGGAATTAGGATCACCTAGGGGACCAATGATGTCGAATGCCCACATGGAGAAAGGCCATGGGGAGGATATTGGATGAAGTGAGGAAGATGGTGAATGGATTTTATCGGCGTGAAGTTGACACTTGACACACCTACGGACATAGACAGCACAATCCTCTTCCATAGTGGGCCAATAAAAGCCTTGACGAATGATCTTCTTGGTGAGCATCTGACTATTCACGTGGCCACCGCACACACCCGAGTGCGTCTCTTCTACACATTTCCAAACCTCATCGTCACCAAGACATCTTAACAGAATACCAGTAAGGCTCCTCCTATAGAGTAGACCTCCAACCAATGTGTATTTCTGAGCCACCCTTCTTATGGCTTTCTTGTCCTCTGTGGTGGCCCCTTCAGGATAAGACTGATCTTGGCAGTATTTGACAATTTCATAGAACCATGGTTTCTCTTCATCAGCCGGTTCTTCTTCGGCCTCTGCCAACATGATTTCCCTCTTTTCAAGGATATCTTCCTGCAGGATCTTCCTTGCTATCCTATCTTTGATATTTACGTAGGAAGCATCCTCGATTGCAGGGGCGTGAAGTTTATAGATGGAAATGGACTTAAACCATCTTCCTAGAGGGAACCTTATGGATGATGCCAACGAGGCGAGGGCATCGGCGAGAATATTCTGATGACGAGGGACATGAACAAAGATCAGTTTGGCGAACAGTTTGGCAAAGGCAGCAGTGAGTTCTTAGTATGACTTGAGTTTGGGATCGCGAGTGCGATATTTAGTGAGCACCTGGCGAAGGATGAGTTGACTATCACCTACGACTCGCAACTCAGTGATACGAAAAGAATGAGCGAGTTCTAGGCCAGCTAGAAGAGCTTCATATTCGGCTATATTGTTGGTGACTGGAAATTTGAGCTGGTATGCCAATGGGAATGTGAGGCCTTCAGGCGACAGGAGGGCGATGCAGATTCCTCTCCCTTGAGAATTCAGAGCTCCATCAAAATATAGTGTCCACATTGGCTCATCTGATTGGTTGACGGACATTAGTTCCTCATCTGGAAACTCTGATTGGACGGGATCGAACTTGGGAAGAGGATGGTGAGCGAGATGCTCGGCTATGGCATAGCCTTTAATCACCTTTTGCTGGATGTAGGTGATGTCGAACTAAGAGAGAAAACTTTGCCAGCGTGCTAGCCTATTCGTAAGGACGGATTTCTCCAGAAGGAATTTGATAGGATTCATTCAAGCAATCAAGTGGACCTCATGAGCCAAGAAGTAGTGCTTCAATTTCTGCACTACCCAAACGAGGGCAGCACATGTTTTCTCCATGCCGGTGTACTTCTGCTCACAGGGATTGAGAAGTTTGGACAAGTAATAGGTTGCCCGTTCCTTGCCTTCTTCATCAGCTTGTGCGAGGACGGCTCCTACGGAGTCATCCAAGACTGAGACGTAAAGGATCAGAGGTTTTTCTGGTTTGGGTGGAATGAGAACGGGTGGACTAGCCAGATATTCCTTCAACCCTTCAAAAGCTTTCTGACATTTAGAATTCCAGTGGAATTCTACTCCTGGCTTGGTCAACTCGTAGAGAGGTCTACACCTTTGTGAATGTTGAGACACAAACCGACGAATAAACTGCAACCTCCCGATTAAACCTCGGACTTCCCTCAAATTCTTGGGAGGTGGCATATCCCTGATAGCCTTGACTTTGTCGGGATCAATCTCGATCCCTCTTTTACTCACAATGAACCACAGCAATTTACCCGACGACACACCAAACACACACTTTTTCGGGTTCATTTTCAATTGGAACTCTCTTGACCTTTGCAAGACCTTAGCCAAAACTTCTGGATGTTCCATCCTGGTCCTTGATTTCACCAATAAGTCATCCACATACACTTCCAGATATATGTGCATCATGTCATGAAATATGGCCATCATCGCTCTTTGGTAAGTAGCTCCAGCATTCTTTAACCCAAACGGCATGACCACGTAACAATATGTTCCCCAAGGGGTAGTAAATGACGTCTTTTCCTGATCCTCTTCTGCCAAACGAATTTGATTGTATCCTGAAAATCCATCCATGAAAGAGAGGGTTTCATAGCCTGCTGTGTTATCAATCAACACATCAATGTGAGGTAAGGGAAAATCATCCTTTGGACACGCGCGGTTAAGGTCCCGGAAGTCGATGCAAATCCTGACTTTCCCATCTTTCTTCATGACCGGGACAATGTTCGCCACCCATTAAGGATAAAGGACGACTCTAATGAACCTGGCTTTGTGGAGCTTATCGACCTCTTCTTTCATTTTCAAAGCCATCTGAGGGTGGAAACGCCTTAACCTTTGTTTTACCGAGACGGACCCTGATTTTAGGGTTAAACGGTGTTCGACCAAGGTTGAATCTAGACCCGACATATCCTCGTAACTCCATACAAACGTGTCCTTATATTCCTTGAGGACCTCAATTAATGCCTCTTCTTCAGAGGGTGGTAGGTTTGTCACTTATGAGGATGATCGTAGGGTCTTCCTCAGTTCCCAAGTTGACTTCTTTGGTGGATTCTTCTACGGCGGTTGACGGCTCGTCGAATCTCCTCATTCCACTTGCGTATGCGCCCGCCGCATCTTCATATTTTTCACCCTCATCTTCAGTGGGGCATTCTTCATCCGTGATCTCGTAGACTCCATACCCTTCATCAGGTGCACAGTCGCCCTCGCATTCTATTTCGGGTAGCTGGATGGGATTTTCTAACAACTGGGGGATGGCAAGAAGGGCCTGACACCTGGCGGCCAAATCCAGAAGGAATCGACGAGGGATCTGCCTCCCCTTGGACTTCTTCCTAGGTACTACCCTCGGCCTATCATTCCTAGATTGACTGACAATATTTACAGAAGAAGATGAAGATGAAGAGGACGGTGTAGAATGTACAGGAGAAGACCCCTCAGAGGAGGGGTAGAAAAGGTCGCTCATAGGACCTTGGACGGGTGGTCCGCAAGGCGGTACGCACCCGTGGGAGATGTAGGAGGTTTCCTCAACGAAGATGTGTTGTTGGGGAGTTTGAAAATTGACGTTTTTTTTTCGTTTTCATTTTTAATGACAAAGCAGTGAAAAGAGATTGGAGGGGAGAGAAAAGGGGTTATGGCTAGAGGATTGTGAGGCTCATAGAGCAGATCATGGTTGAAGACCTGGCGCGGGTTGAAAAGCCCGCGCAGGTATGTAAGCAGAGAAGGGGACCTGGGAAGATCATCAGACAATTGTCTGGCCCAGGAAGAAGATATCAGCAAAGGCTGAGACGAGTGGATGGAGAGGATGGCGGCTAATGAGCCGTCAACGGCAATGCTGAGGACGGATGAAGATCCGTCGATGACAGGGTCCTTCTGGCGAGGACGAGGATAGTTTGGAACCTTGGCAAGAGTGGTAATATTCTATGGTATTTCGGAGATCAATGGTGGTCCTTCAAGCTGCGGAGACGAGAACATCCTTTCTAGTGCAACGGAAATGTCCCGTATGTCGAACCATTTGTCCCATTCGCATTCCGGATCTTTGATCTTGCCTCTTTTGGTGATCCTCGGACATTTTTCAGCCAAATATACAACATGTGATCCCCCATATGCTTCCCGTGGGTAATCTCCCATCTGAACAACGGGTCCTCTGCTGAAGTGGTTTGATAGAGTCCATGTGAGGGGCTCCCAATCCGCCTTGAACAGTCCTTTGAAGCCTAGGCCAAACCTACGGTTCGGCCTAATTTCTTTTGGCGGCTTGAGCATACCCTGTAACTGTGCGCCCAGACCTTTTCCCTGTTGATAGCCGATGTTCTCATAATCTCCCAACCTTTGGAGTGAAAAGGGAGATATGATGTTGCGGTTGCCCTGACCGGCTCCTTTGGTGCTAGTGGGATGTGAGATGGATCACGCACGTCCAGCAGTGATAATATGGGCCGATGAGACGGCCAAACAGAAGGCAGAGAGGTGTTGATAGCATCCACTGCGTGAAGGACAGGTGTACTGACCACTTTAATAATTCTCCCATTGTAAGGAAACTTCAGGCACTGATGGTTGGTGGAAGGCACAGCGTCCATGGCTTCGATGTAAGGGCGACCCAGTATAGCCTTAAATGTGGGGTCCATGTCGAGGACATGGAATTCCGTGGGAATTGACATGGGGCCTAGTTCTGCCTTCAGGATAATCATCCCCTGCGGCGGCCTTTTGCTATTGTCATAGGCCGTGACCGTGATCGAGGAAGGTCTTATTTGTTCCTTGTCGATCCCACACAACTGAAGAGTGCACATGGAGATCACATTTATGGACGCACCCGTGTCCACAAGACACGGGTTTATGGATACCCCATTAATTTTTATTGAAATGCACAATGCATATTTCCGAGCTTCCTTGGGAGCGAGCTCGTAGTTGTGGAACATGATGGCCGGTTGTGTGTCTGTTGGGGTCAGGACGGTCGAAATCTTTTCTACAGGGAGGTCCTCGTTCACCATGACCCTTTGAAGGTACTCCATTAAGGATGTCTGGTGGGATGTGGATCTTTGAAGTAGCTCCAGGATGGAGATCCAAGCAGGTGTCTTATCCAGGTGTTTCAATAGATCATACTGTGTTCCAGGGATAGCTCTTTCTGGTTGTTCTCCATCATCCTTCTCTGGCTGAGATAGCTCAGGATTCTGACTGTTGTGGGGGAAAACCCTGTGGAAAATCCTTCCACTCCGGAGCACCATTGCCTGCGGCTTTTGTACCTCTGTGGGGGTAGCAGTGGGTTTTAACAGGGGTTTGAGGGGTAGTAGTGGAGGAATGGTTGATGAAGCAGGGGTGATGACGGGAGCAGGGATTCTGATGAGGGGTTTGTTAGGTGGAGGCATGGCGGAGGTAGAGGGGATATCGCGCGGATTATGAAGGATAAGGGGTCTGGAAGGTGGAGGCGGAGGCAAAGTGGAAGTGGGTAAGGTTTGAAACGGGTAATGGTTTTGAGGTGGATGGTGGGTGATGAGTGGTTTTGAAGGCATTAGTGGTGATGTGGTGGAGAAAGACGGGGTTATGTATGGTTGACGGATGATAAGGGGTTTAGAAGGCGTAGGGGTAAATGTGGTAGAGGTGGATGGTAAGGTGGGGGAGTGAGAGAAGGTGAGAGGGTGTGAAGGCGTAGTGGAGAGTGTCGGTTGATAGGAGGTCGGGTATGGATGAGAGGGCGTAATGGTAGTGAAAATGGAGATGGTGATACTGACGCGGGTTGATGAGAGAGAGGTGCTACCCGGGCAAGGTGAGGGGGTTGCATGACGATAGGTCTGGAGGTAGAAAGAATGGAGGTACTTTCCTGGTGCCACACCTGCTCTCTCCCGACTTCCGGGAAGGAGGAGATGGGGTTAACCTGATGATTGGGCTGTTGGTGCTCCGGTAATGGATTCTGGATTATTCCCATGTCGGGCTGTTATTGTGGGGCCTGCTGAGCCTACTGTTGTTGTTGTGGTTGCTGTTGTTGTTGCTGTTGTAACTGCTACTATGGCCTATGAGGAGGTCTCCTAGCCTTGAGAGCCGCGACGTATCGTCTCATCTCATCCCAATCTATTTGATGTTCATCATTCATATCATGGATGTAATCTTTGAAGTGGAAGCAATAATCTACTGTGTGTCCCGACTGCCTGTGGTAGACACAGTATTTGGAGGTATCAACATTGGGGGGCCACGCGGGCCTTTCTCTGGGTAGGGCGAGTTGGTTTGATGCCACGAGGGCATTAAAAATGTCTGCTAAGGTTTCCGGCAACGGTGGATAGTAGGCTCTTTTGGGACCAAGCGGCCTCCTTTGTTGCTGTTGGGGACCATAGTTCCCCGGGGGTGGAACTTGGTTGTACTGAAGCGGTAGTTGTTGTTGCTGAGGTTGTGGTTGTTGTTGCTGGGGTTGACGTAATGGAGGCATATTATCCTGGGGTGGATTATTTTGGGGTGGAGGACGAAGAGGGAAAGGACCTGGTTGAAGGGGAAGTCGGGGCATTTGTGGAGGCCTTGGGTTGACCGCATAGTTGGCATTGTTGACCGCACTGACTTGCTCATTTGTCACGACCCCTTCAGTGGCTCCGCCCGGGACACCAGCGCCTGTCTTTCTGACCACTTTGGGCTTCGGCGACTCAAACATGTTCATGATGGGGGAGTCTTTTAGCTGGGTTTGGATGTATCGGGCCCTTTCATAGAGTTCCTCCATTGTAGTAAGTTTATTCATGGCCAGGACATGTCTGAACTGTGGGGTTGCATTAGACACAATCATCTTCACTTGTTCGGGCTCGGAGAGGGTATCCCTTATTCTTTCCGCCAGAGACCTCCATCTATCAGCATATCGGACAAAATCCTCGTCGGGTTTCATCTTTTCGGCCACTAGGTCGGTAATGGAGAGTGAGGGACCGACCCTATCCCTATATTTCTGCAAGAACCTTCTCTGGACTATTTCAAAATTCTCGGCCTCGCGGGGCTCCAGAGAATAGAACCACTCAAGCGCGGGACCATCCAATGATCTCCGAAAGAGGTATGCCAGGGACCTCTGATCGTTTTGCCAGTAAGAGGACTCATACATGAAATCCTTGAGATGAATGAAGGGGTTGCCGGTACCATTGTATCTGCGGTACGTGGGCATTTCGGAGGGAGGAAGATGAATGACGGGAAGGATTGGCAAAGTAACCTCCGGGGTGGCTTTCACGTCCACCATCCTTCTCAGATTTTGAAACTGCTCGTCCATGCGGTTGAACCTATTGAGGAGCGATTGGGCGAGCTCCTCTGGGGGTGAAGGTGGCACTTGCCACTGGGGGAGAAACTGTCTCCCGGAGACTTGAGGGGGGAACCCAGAATGAGAGGGAGCTGTCGGACCGCCGACAGTTGGCCCCGGCTGAAGCGGTGTCTGGGGAACAACGGGAGTTTGAGATTGTGATGGGAACTGGAATGAGGGTGGTTGTTGGCTCGCTTGTCCTTGAAGCGAGGGAGACTGGATGGCTTGCGCCAATGAGGGAGATGGAATGGCCTGCACGGACTCTTGGAGAGGTGCGATGGCCGGAGTTGACTCCTGGGGCGTGGGGGAAACAGATTTCCCTTTTAGAATGGCCTGGAAGGCCCGGAGCTGTTCAGAGGTAAGCTCCGTGTTGGCGAGGACGCCCAGTAAGGAAGTGATATCCTGTGGCGGGGACGTGTCCCCGGTAATAACCTGCACCTCATGCGAGGGGTCTTCTCAAACGACTCGTGAGACATGCTCACAGTTTTCCCAGAACGTAAAAACATACACTAGCAAGTAGGTAGCAGAGATTATCAAACAAGTGGATGCCTTTACGCCCTTTTTTGTGTTTTGATTTTGATGATTTTTTTTGTATTTTTAGCGAGATCCGAAGTTCACACAAAATGGGGACCCTAGTTTGTTTTTGTTTCACCGCCGTGTCAGCTAGGGTCTCTCATCTCACCACGAATGAAATGACTAACTCCGGGGAACTTCAATGGTACAACCAGCCCAGTGAACGAAGAGGAGATTCTTCGATGTCGGGGACTTACGGAGGTCCCAGTGTAGGAGATTCTAGTCCGTTGAGAGGAATTCCCAAACGGAGAGTCCTTCCTTCACCGGGAAAGGGTGATCCTCAAAAAATGAAAAAAAGGATAGAAAAGAGGAATGGATGTATGCAATGGAATGCTGACAGATATATGGAGTGGGAAAACAACAGAAATAATAGACATATAATAAACAAAGAACCAATCAAAACTGACGGTGCTGCCGTGAGCACAACGGGGGCGCGCGCGGGCGCGAAGGTGGAGAGGCACGGATGGTGCCGAACTTGCAAGGGTAGCCGAAAGGAAGCAGTAGAAGTCCCACCGTGATCGCCAATCTGTGAGCGACGTCACGCGGTTCGGGGAAGAGCGGAGAGGACGCGGAGCGCGCGCGGGCTCTTCTTTTCTTTTGTTTTGGTGTTGGTGTTTGTTTGCTGTAACACAGAAATAAGAGAAGAGAGAGAAGGGGCCACCACGGGAGATTGCTCTGGCGGGGCGAGCGGGACAAGTGTGATATAGCAAAATATGGGGTTTAAACGGCCATAGCGGGAAGTGACTCGCCGCGGCCTCGGGGGGACGGGAATGGTGCAAAATTTAAATAACAAGAATTGAAACGGCCATTGGGGAAGTGACTCGCCGCGGTCTCGAGAATATGAGCAGATAATAAGATGACAGAATATAGAGAGAATACAAAGAGCGGGAATTTAAACGGCCATTGGGGAAGTGACTCGCCGCGGCCTCGAGAACACAAACAGATAAGAATATAACGTATAAGAACGTGAATTTAAACGGCCATTGGGGAAGTGACTCGCCGCGGCCTCGAGAACACGAATAGATAAGAATATAACATATAAAAACAGGAATTTAAACGGCCATTGGGGAAGTGACTCGCCGCGGCCTCGAGAATATGAGCAGAATATAACAGAGTATAAACAGAATATAAGAACGGAAATTTAAACGGCCATTGGGGAAGTGACTCGCCGCGGCCTCGAAAATAAGATGTGATCGCCAGGGGCCGAAAGACCCGAAAATAAGAAAGTGATCGCGCCTACCTCAAGAGCGGGAGATGGCGGGTTGCTTCTTCCTCTCCCTCCGGCCGGCCGACGGAGAGGGCTTTCCTCGGCTACCCTTGCAAAACAACGACAAACAAATGACAAGTGGATTAGAAAGATGGAGGTGTAGTATTCAAATCCTTGCGATAAAAATAACGAAATGATGGCAAGACACACACCTGGTTGGTGTTATCTTTTAAACCCCTCTCGGACTCGAGTAGGAGGAAAATGAGATGATGGATGCAAGAAGTATAAAAGAAGAGGCGCCCTTATGAAGGGGGATAGAGGATGCGAGATGATGAATGCAAAAGAACTACGAAGAAAAAAAGGGGAAGAAAAGGCTTATTGGATGAGCCGAGGATGAAATCCGGCGGAGCTCCGGCAGCGTGGGGACGACGTGGAAGCGCGGTGGATGAAGACGACCTTCCTCTCGCGAGCGTGAACACCCGAGAAGCCGGCAGAACCTCCACCTACAAAAGAACCCACGGGTTAGAAAATGACTCCGTAGCCTCTGGGCTCCGGCAGCCTATCGGATCACTTCCAAGCTCCCCCAGAACTGAGGGGGTGGGGCTCTATTTATAGAGCTCCGGAGGGTGGAGGCGTCCAGGACCCTGGACACCTCCATCAGGGCCGAAATAATATTTTATTCTATTTTTATTGATTTTTTTGAAATATTTTTGTGGAGGCGTCCAGGGTCCCGGACGCCTCAAACAGGTCCACCGAAAATCAACGACGGCCGCACGCGGTTTGGCACAACGCGTGGTTTTGTGAGCGGCGCCTCGTGATTCAGAAACGGGCGCGTCCAGTTGACTGGACGTCTCCATATTTTGGATTTTTTCACACACGACAAACCGTCGTTCGGTGGCCGACGCCCGTGAGGGTTTTGATGGAGGCGTCCAGAGGCCTGGACGCCTCCATAAATATATTATTATATTATTTTTTATTTGTCTTTTGTGCCAAGACTGGCATTTTGATTTTTTATAATTATTTTTATGGAGGCGTCCAGGGGCCTGGACGCCTCCAAATATATATTTTTTATTTATTATTTTTTTGTGTTTTTATGCCAACTGGCTTTTTTACAAACATTTTTTATTATTGTTTTTATGGAGGCGTCCAGAGGCCTGGACGCCTCCATTAATATATATGTTTTTTAGTTAGTTTAAGGCCCTGAGAAAAGAAATAAATAAAATCAAAAATATGGGGGCGTCCAGGGGCCTGGACGCCCCCATTAAGACCCACCCGGGTCCTACTCAGCGGCCGCCCGGCAGTCAACATCTTAGTTCCGGAACCTCTTGATACGTCTGACTGGTGTTGATGCCGTCCGAATGCCGTGACGAGACGATTCCGGATGCCGAAAAAGGCAGAAGAAGACCCGAGAAAAGGAAGCACTCGAGTGATTCAAAATGCGTAAGCCGTTGCGGGGCGTTATATAGTAATATGAGACTTTCTCAGGAGGCGTCAAGAATGACGTGTCTACATTCAGCTGCCCCTCAACGGCACACCCTTCAAGTGCCTTCAACGGCACACTCTCAGGTGCCTTCAACGGCATACCCCTAAGGTGCCTCCAGCGGCACACTCCTTAGCTGCCTTCAATGGCACATCCAAGTGGCCGTTCAACGGCACACCCCTCAGCTGCCTTCAACGGCTCACCTCCAGGTGCCTTCAGCGGCACACCCTCAGCTGCCCCAACGGCACACCCTCAGCTGCCCCAACGATACACCCTTGAAAGCCCCTTCAGCGGCATGCCCAAACGTGCCCCCTCCAACGGCACGGGCGTTCTGTTTCCTCCAGCGGCACAGCGGCCTGGCCCTCCAGCGGCATAGCGTGAACTCCCCCCGAACGGCACAAACCGGCAAGATACACAACGGTCATTAGAGGGGCCCCTTGGCGCGCAATGTGGCCATGTCAACGCCAGCTAACCCCCTACCTTGGTGTCGCCCTCCGGTTGGGTGAGGGAGATCTTCACCTGACGAGGAAGATACCGAAGTCAACCTCGGATGGCAGTGCCATCATGAGGTCGACCCCGTCAACGGCCCACCTATAAAAGCCTCTCAGAAAGAAAAAAGAATAGAGGCGAAGGCACCCGTTCGAGGAGAGCACGAGAGAAGAAGAAGAAGAGAAGAAGAAGGTAGAGGAGAGCATGGAGAAGAGGAGGGATTGCATTGTATAGGGAGGGGGATGGATGGCAGTGAAGGGGGTTATCACCCTTCCTCATCCTAACCTTCTCCCCAAACTTTTCTCTCTTATTCTTCCCCGTTCTCACCCCCCGTTTGCTTGGATATACTGTATCACGCTTGGTCTTCTGGTCATGATTTTTGTCATCTTGAGTTCGTCATGAATGGAATACATTTTGGCCTTGCCTTCTGTTGTTGCATTTGCTGTCTTCTCCCCGTCCCTGATATGTGGTTTGCATCTTTCCCCCCGGGGTCTTCTAGCTTCGTTATGGTTTTCCCCTCGTACCGTCAGTCAGCTTGGCTCCGCTCGCAGGGATGCATCTACTAGCCGGGAAAGAGCCCTCCCTTCAAATCCCATGGTACTCATTGCCATTCGAACCCCTCAGTCATCATACCGTTCAAGTCCTCTAACAGCGCGCCCAATCCCGCCCCCAGCGGTACACCATTGAGTCTGCCCATCGGCACGCTCTTCCCTGGGTTTGTCCAGCGGTACAGTCTCCCATTCTCTCGCTTGGCAGTACACCCCCTTTGGCTGCCTCAGCAGCACACCCCTAGCGGCACACCATTGAGTCTGCCCAGCGGCACGCTTGGCCTTGGGGTTGTCCAGCAGTACAGCCTCCCATTCTTTCGCTTGACGGTACACCCCCTTTGGCTGTCCAGCGGCACACTTCCTCTATTGGCCAGCCCAACGGCACACCCTTGGATTGTCAGCCTGGCACCCCTGGGCCATCATTTCTCCGGTGTACTCATAGCTCGTATCAGTCTAGGGATTTCTCGTTCGGCATTTTCTCCGAGTTTTTTTTGAAGTTTCCCCAAAGGTGGCTGCCTAGGCACACACCTCAGTTGTTGGTTCATATCACTCCATGTGGACATGTTCCTTGTATTCCCTTACCATCCGGGTTAAGGGGAGATGCTGCCGAATTTTTTTCAGAAATAATAATAAGTTAAAGGATAAAATGAAGCAACAAACGAATGGGACTAAGCAACAATGAAACATTCTAATCAACTAAAGGAATTATGCAGGGCTCCAGGGATTGGACTGAACAAGACTCAAAATACTGCACTACTGAACATGATTTGGGATTCAATCACATGATCAGAAGACTGACAGCTGATCCTCTAAGGTTCTCCATCAGACCTGCATAAGCAAGGGCTCTCTCTCTCTCTCTCTCTTGAACTTTGATTCACCCATCTGAACTCCACCCCATCTCCCTCAACCCCCAGCGATACACTCCCAACCCGCCAGCGGCACACTGCCCACTCCTTCAACTCTCCAGCGGTACACTTTCCTTTGCCCATTGGTAGTACATCCTTCAAACCTCTAGCGGTACACCCCCCCAGCACCCTAGCAGTACACTCTCCTCCTCCCTAGCGGAACACAGCCCACTCCTTCGACTCTCCAGCGGTACACTCCATCATTTCTCCAATAAACATATATGGATAATTAAAAAAAAATTATAATAAAAGGGACAATGAACAATAACAATAGTGGTAAAAACAAAGGGGGGGGGGGGTAGTTCCAATCAAATAATGAGCGAAGAAAAGATAACAAAAAGGAGCAATGCTAATACATGAGCGATAATGATACACGTCACTCGAGGTAACTCACGAACATAACGACATGGTTCTCGTCTCTCCTTCTTGGATTCTGAGCCCGGGAATATTAATGATGCTCTTGTAAGCCGAGCGTCATCTTCGGGAGTCGTCTCTCCCGTCATGGTGACCGCTCGACCTTACCCCGGGCCAATATCTCATAGGGTCCCCTCCCTCGTCGGGATCTGATCTTTTTTTTCCTTGTCCGCATTAAAATTGCCACCCCCCCCGGCAGACATTCGCACGGATTCACCCTCCATCACCGTCTTGTTTTCCGTGCGGACTTCTGTTCAAACATGGAATGGTCCATCGGTGATCGACATAATCTGAGTGTTCATGCCCTCACCACGAGCTTACCGCATAGCCCGACTGCCATTTCCTTCCTACATTAATTAGTATTTCTTTCGGCCGTGGAGCCCTTATTTCTGGCAACTAATCAAGGGTATTCCCCTCTCCGAGGGGATGTAAATGACGCTGTGGCCTTTATGGCACAACAGGTCTTGGTCCCGACCCGAACTACACAATCGCCTGACTGAGTCAGATCGAGCGCACCATGGGCTTCTTTGCGGCCCGAATAAATCGTCACTCTGTGACTGGCACGCCCACGCACTTAACAAACCAACTAAATAATGAAGCATAGATTTAACAAAAATAAGTGCGTCCACACAGACCTTGCGGGATCACCAACTGTATGCCAAGCTCAGCAAGTGGGAGTTTTGGCTTCGTGAGATGCACTTTTTGGGGCACGTGATTTTTGGTGATGGAGTTTCCGTGGACCCGGCCAAGGTCGAGGCTGTGGTGCCGTGGCCACGGTCGAGTTCTGTCACGGAGATTCGGAGCTTTTTGGGGCTTGCAGGCTATTATAGGAGATTCATCTAGTATTTTTCTCGTATTGCGGCCCCGCTGACCAGACTTACGCGGAAGGATGTGCCGTTTGTCTGGATGGAGGAGTGTGTGCGGAGCTTCATGGAGCTGAAGAGATTGCTCACTACTGCTCCGGTGTTGGTGTTGCCTTCTAGATCGGGAGGTTTTGTGGTGTGTGCAGATGCTTCTAGGGTAGGCTTGGGTGATGTGCTAATGCAGTATGGTGGAGTGGTGGCGTATGCGTCTCGACAGTTGAAGTCAGATGAGGATAACTACCCTACTCATGATCTTGAGTTGGCGGCGGTGATTTTCGCTCTGAAGATCTGGAGGCACTATCTGTACGGTGAGAAGTTTGAGATGTTCACTAACCATCAGAGTTTGAGGTATGTGTTTAACCAGAATGATCTTAACCTTAAGCAGAGGAGGTGGATGGAGTACATGAAGGATTATGATTTTACTCTGTCGTATCAGCCTGGCAGGATGAATGTCGTTGCTGATACCTTGAGCAGGAAGGTGGTGGTCAGTCAGATGTTGTTGAGGAAGTAGAAGTTGTGGGAGCATATTCCGGCCATGACTTTTAGGCTCAAGATCCCCCGGGATCAGGGTTCAGCTGTCCTTGCGAGTTTGACTGTCACGCCAGCTATCCGTCGTTAGGTGACCGAGGCTCAGCGTGCGGACCCCGAGCTACCCCAGATTTTGTCAATGGCCGAGGTGGAGTTTGGTGAGGATGGAGCCATGAGGTTCCGAGGTAGGTTGTACGTCCCAGCCGAGGAGCAGATGAGACGTGCGGTGTTGCAAGAGGCTCATGGGAGTCGGTATGCCGTGCACCCCGGATCGACTAAGATGTACCAGAATTTGAAGAGGCAGTTTTGGTGGCCTGGTATGAAGAGAGATGTTGCGGAGTTTATGGTCATGTGCTTGATTTGTCAGCAGGTGAAAGCTGAGCACCAGCGACCGGGAGGTACACTCCAGCCCTTGGAGGTTCCTGCGTGGAAGTGGGACCACATGACCACTGATTTCGTGATTGGGTTATCGAGGACATCCAGTGGGCAAGATAGTATCTGGTTATTGGTGGATAGACTGACGAAGACGGCTCGGTTGTTGCCGATCAAGGTCAGTTGGAGTGTACATCGTTTGGACCATTTATATGTGGAGCGGATCGTTCCATTGCATGGACTTCCCATCTCCATTGTGTCTGATCGTGATCCTCGCTTCACTTCTGGATTCTGGAATAGCTTCCAGAAGGCTCTAGGCACCGAGTTGGCTTTTAGCTCAGCGTACCATCCGCAGTCGGATGGTCAATCTGAGAGGACCATCTAGACTTTAGAGGATATGTTGAGATCGTGTTGCCTGGAGTGGCAGGGGAGTTGGATCCACCATCTGCCATTAGTGGAGTTTGCCTACAACAATGGCTATCATTCGAGCATTGGCATGGCTCCGTACGAGGCATTGTACGGGTGACCTTGTCAAACTCCACTTGATTGGTTCGAGGTGGGAGAGCGTGTCCTGACAGGACCAGATTTGGTACAATAGTGTACTGAAGTGGTGCATCTGGTTCGGTAGAAGATGTTGGCTGCATAGAGCCCACAGAAGAGCTATGCCGATTAGAGGAGGCGGCCCCTCAGTTTTGTTGTAGGTGATCGGGTGTTTTTGCGAGTTTCTCCCATGAAGGGTGTCATGCGCTTCGACAGGCGTGGGAAGCTGAGTCCCCGCTACATTGGTCCTTTTCTTATTGTCGAGCGTATTGGTGAGGTTGCCTATCGGTTGCAATTACCCCCGGAGCTATCTGTTGTGCATGATGTGTTTCATGTGTCTATGCTTCGGAGGTATATGCCCGATGATTACCACGTTCTGGAGGATGCCGTGTGGCCCGAGGTGACCCCGGACTTGTCCCTACTGGAGTACCCCATCCGCATTGAGGATCGGCGTGAGCAGCGCCTGCGGAACAAGGTTATTCCTCTGGTTAAGGTAGTCTGGCAGTGTCACTCTGGTGGCGAGACGTCATGGGAGCATGAGGATGAGATGCGGTAGTTGTATCCTTATTTGTTCGAGTGAGTCTTCTCCCTTATCCCTATGCCTTGTCCTTAATTTCGAGGACGAAATTCATTTAAGGGGGGAGGGCTGTGATGTCCCGAGTTTTTCAGACATCTTTTCGGGTCCCGGATCTGCTTCCCCTGAGGATTTGTTTTCATCATGCCCGAAATTATTTTCTGGATATTTTCCGTGCTCGAACCCGTGCGATTCGGGTCAGTCTCGGAGGCCGCGGGGCGTGTTCCGCGTGTTTTTTGATTACCGCGTGTGTGTTTCGGGAAAACCTACGGAACCCCGTAGCGGGTGAACCGGGTCGTTCACCTACCTGTGGGTGGTACCGTTGCGATCAGCGCATTCCAAGGATCGAGAAAATGTATTTTTCCATTTTTCAAGATTTTTTTGATTTTCTTTAAATACCAAACCTTTTCTTTTCTTTTCCCCTTTTTCTTCTTTTCTTCTTCCTCCTTTCTTCTTCCAACCATTGGAGCGCCCCTTTCACCACGGCCATTCTTCCTCCCCAGACGACCGAGACGTGGCCCCCTCCACTCCGGCAGCGGCGTGGCGGCGGCGACGGCGACGAGGCGAACACAGGAGCGTGCTTTTCGCGGCGAGAGACGGGGCGTTCGTGGGTCTAAAAGCTTCTTCCTGCGATTGGCGGCGATCCGGCGGAGCTTTTGCTCCATTGAGGTAGGGAGACGAATCCCCATGCTCTTCTTGTCGTTCCCCGTGATTTGTAGGCCGAGGAGAGGCCGAGAGGGGCATTTTCGAGCTGGGTGGGGGTGAAAACCATATTTTAGGGCTTGAGTGTCGATCCGCCGTTTTGCGAGGTTTTGGACAGATTTGGGGCTTTAGATGCATGCTAGGGGGGTTGGGGGAGCTTCCCCCTTGTTTTCCCCATCATCGGGGGATGATCGAGGCATGGAATGGAATTTTGGGGTTCTTCCCGCCGTTCCGTTCTCGGGAGGGTGTGGCGGCCCTTCCAGTGACCGCCACACCTCTGGCGGCCTAAGGTAGGCATGCCACAGGTTACTGTTTTGTCGGCAGGACTTTCGTCGGTTGGCGGCCGCATGATAGACCCCCAACTGGTGTGGCGGCCGAAGCTTCGACCGCTACCCCCGTTTTTGATCGTTGCACCTCAGGGCGTGCATTTTTGACCGTTGGGGGTCACGTGCCTCTAGCGATCGTAAGTACGGCCGCAAGAAGGATTCTAGCGGTCTAAGGTTGGGCCGCTGGAGTGCTGTGGCGGCCTGAGGTGGGAGCGCCAGAGCCAACGTGACTCGCCTTCTAGCGGACCAAGGTTGGGCCGCTAGAGTCCTTGTGGCGGACCAGAGCTGGGTCGCTAGAGCCTGTGGCCGCCCAAGGTTGGACCGCCATGCACTGGGCTGCAGCAAGTGATTTGTAGTCCCGTTTCTCTTCGATTGTGGTTTCCATGAGTCAGTTCGTACCTCCGGTGACCCCTCCACTAGTCGTAACTTTCCCACGGCACGCGTGTGCTGGCTCGCCTGGGAGTGGCTGAGCGGCGTACCTGAGAGAGATGGTGAGTAGGCTGGTTACCGTAGGGCCCCCGCGTATAGCCAAGTCCGGGCTTAGAGGGAATTACCAACTAGAGGACAAGCCTAGGGCGTATGGTCTGAGTGTGCACACGGGGCTGAGGGCTTCAGACCCGCGCTGACGAGTGCGACCTCCGCTAGTCCTTATTTTGTGGTACTACTGGTTACTATGTGTGTCTGAGTCTCGCGCCCGGGGCGTCGTAGCTAGACACTTGTGACGCGGTGTCAGACGTCAGGGGACGCATCCGATCGTTCTTCTAGTGGGTGGTGCTCCTGTCTACTGGCAGGTACGGACTCGAGTTTTTACTGATCGAGGTTCGGTTGTACGGTACGGTTAGTTAGATAGCTTTTCCATTTAGTTATTACTGCTTGTTGGTTCTACCGTACTACTGCTAGGTAGTGTTACCTTCTGTGGTTGTTCGCGTCTTGTTGTCGTTTTTCCTCGTTGTGCGGTGGGGGTCCGGGGGATCCCTACTGGGCCAATGAAATGAGGCTCACCCCTGCTTTTCAGGCGAGGCGGGGTCGTCGAGAGGCACGGCTAAGTTTCAGCGTGGTTCTTCTAGCCAGGGTTAGTCGCCAGTCTGCCAGAGCCGGGGAATGCCCCGTGTAGTTGTACGCCGGGGTATACCCCGTGTAGTTGTACTTTTCCTTCTGTTGACTGTACTTTATTTGGACATGAGATGCACTGGACCTTGTAGCAGTTTATTTTATTTATTTTATGTTGTGTATTTTATTTTAGATTATTGTGCTATCTCTGCAGTTGTTTCAGCTTCTCTTGTACTCTAACACCATCCCTTTTTACTCTTCCGAGTCTTCGGGCTCGTGGGTTGGCGGGCCGAGATTCGAGACGCGCCGGTTCCTTTCCGGTACTCAGATCACGGGTCGTCACAACTTATAAGGTTGGTCTTTACCTCTTAACTCAAAAGGATCTTTTTACAAGGACAAAACTTTGACCGTCCTCTGGGGATAATACCTCTTAAAGGCACGAAGGTTCATCGCGCCGAGAGACAATACCTCTTAGAGGCACGAAGGTTCATCTCGCATCTACACAGTGGCGACGAGGTCAGGGATCTTGCCTATAAAAAAGTTGCAAAGGGTGTTCGAGTGGGGTGCCTACTTCTTCGCCACACTAAATGCCTCCCCTTATTTTTCTCTCTAGCACTTTCTCCTCCTCCTTCCCCCATCTATTTTCGACGAAGCCATGGAGTCTGCCGATGAGGATGAAGGCACTGAAGCTCGCCTGACCAGGCTGGCTAACTTGACGTAACGAAGTGGGGCTAATCTGACGTAACGAAGCAGGAGCTAGAAGAATGGGCAATGTAATGAAACGGAGGTTAGAAGGCGATGAATTCTTCCCCTTGGTCGTCACGCCGCCCCACCAGGAAGAGGGGAGGGGGGCCCAAAGGTGTGCCACCTGGCAACCCTTGATGCGGGGACGTGGCGACGGAGGGTCTCCTCAAGAAAGGGGAACTCGTCCGTCTTCCCTCCCTTCTCTTCTCTTTTTTTTTGTTTCCTTTGGTAAGGCATATCCTACCTTCTTTTCTCTCCCCTTGTCCCTTTGAGTTAAGCCGGGGTTTCCTCCCCCGATCTCAACAGGTAGAAGAAGCTGGCATCGGTGAACTACCACTGCTCCATCAGCAGGAGCTCACCGCCGGGCTCCTTCCCTTCCCCGTTGCCTTCCCTCTACCAACGTGACGGGCCTTGCCTCAGTATGCGGCAGAGCTCCTTCTCACCGTCACGATCGGCAGCAATGAAGTCGTACAAATTTGAGTGTCATCTTTGAGATATTATCCCCGTCACATCATAGAGCGACTAAGATTTTATCTTTTTTTATTGATAAAATGACATTTGAAGAAAAAGGATCATGTCTTATTTATAAACACATGTCTATATTTGTAGTTTTCGATACGAGATTTCATGAGCCCCTTTCTTAGACCTCCACAATTTACGTTACCACAAACACGCACACACACAAACTTTACATACCACACGGGAAACTTGCACGTGTGATTCTGGCCGGGTTTTCCTTCTGTTCATGAAACTCCAGGTACCTTTACTATCGATAAATGATGTTACCCAGAAGCTTTTAAATGAGTCATGCTTACCATTCCATTATTCACACAAAGCCTTCGATAAGTCATCGGCTCTTTTTTGTCAGGCCAGTGTGATTGTATAAACAATTTCATTCTATTTCATGCGCTTTCGTATCTGAATACATAGTTTTGCCCTAAGATTACACATTTCTTTTCCATTTACACAGTCTACCCTTTTCTTGCATGGTTTTATTCTTGTTTACACACTTTCACGTTCACGTACACCGTCGCATCGCAACAAGAGTGGTAGGTTGTTTTTGTTGTTGGAGATTTTATGCTCACGAATTCAATCCATCAATATGGAATCCACTGACTTTAAAAGGAGCTACTTTTGGATAGTTTTTAAGGGAAAAAAAAGAACTATTCTCTCTCTCCAAAAAAAAACAAAATAAAAAATGGGACCTACATTAGATTTCCATTAATTAGTCATTAGAACGCTAATTTTCACACTCTCCTCTATAAGTGTTCCAAAACACTATCATAGTTCCATTAATCTTAGGTCAACAAAATCTGCCTATTTTATAATGCGTTCCTCTAGTTATATCTTTCCGTCTTACCTTACATAGCTTCGGTACTCTAATTTATATAATTATATCTATTCAGAAAGCTTCACTCTAAGCTGTCCACTTTCACTTCGTTACATTGTTTTTGCTCTGATTAATTATATGCTTATATATACAATACTTGCATAATTCCAATCTAACTTATATAGTACTATATATATTGCCTCTATTTACAGGTTAGTTTTTACTTTATCACACACTTCCAGTTTTTTAACAATTTTCCTCCCTCATTTACACACTTCAACACAGTTTCATGGCATGTTACTTTTCTCATAGACACCGGATCATTAATCAATCAGTGGTAAAATTAAATAGCAGATATCTGCACGTGATGTTTTGGGAGAATCAATTAATCAAGGGTAAAATTAAATAGTGGTTACATCTCGTCGCGATACAGTTTTTTTTTTAAAATTTTAAAATATATATGAGTCTCACGTCATTTTATTTTAACGTGAGAATCATGCATATCAAAAAATATATTAATTTGTACGACGAAGAAATATGCATGGATAGTACTAACTTAAAATCCATTAACGAATTGCTTTGACCTCACAATAAGTACGGAGATTTGACTCTCACGAACAAAAACAAAAAAAAAAATAACTGCATCGCACATGGTGCAGCAAACATTTACTTTAAAGGAACAAAGGACATGCAACATGTTTTTCCTTAATTTTTAGAAGAAATTTAAAACATGATATATCCACCGAAATCTTTTGAGGTTCTACTAAAATTACACGTAATAGTAAGTAAATTGCACCGATCATAAATTCTTAAACATCCGCTTTGAATGCCGAAAAAATCAATGAAAATTAATTCGACAGTGCAATGCAATGATTAATTCGACACTACCCATGGGATTCCCCATGTTTTCAAACGTATCCAGGTCACCTTAACTTTTGCAACAA
Source organism: Amorphophallus konjac (assembly GCA_022559845.1). NCBI lineage: Eukaryota > Viridiplantae > Streptophyta > Magnoliopsida > Alismatales > Araceae > Amorphophallus > Amorphophallus konjac. The sequence continues at coordinate 24,064 of JAHNEJ010001184.1, forward strand.
ATGGAGTTTTACATGAAGAGAGAGAGAGAGAGAGAGAGAGAAGAGATATATAGTATGTTTGAAATACGGAGAAAATGTCCAAGATCAACTTTTTCCCAAAAAAATGAATTTTAGAGATAATTCATAATTCCGTAAAATAGTTTCAAACATGCCCATGGTCAAAGTACTCTCCCAAGAGGTACCATCTTGCTTGTCTGAGTTCTTGGTCTAGTGGGTCAATGAGCTCCGCTTTGGTAGCAAGTCAGCCCAAATTCGGGTTAACCCAAGTGGTGCAATCTACCCGCCTTTTGACCTAGTTCTGCTTTAATAGCAATTGAGTTAATTCACCGAGATCACCAAGTTAACTCAGTGGCCGATCCACGTGCTTTGGCAATGATTGGTTAAACCCTCCTATTTACCATACATGCCCTCCCCCCCCCCCAGAATTTGGTGGCGGTTGCATGGTCTACAGTGTAGCTACAATGTTCAGAGAGAGATAGAGAATAGGCCATAGTTTGATTAGAGTAATTAAACTTTACCTCACGGTGAGAGATCACATGGGTTTCTTTACGACGGAGAAAGTTTTAGTGGATTTTTTTGGCTAAGTAGGTCCTTTACGGAGGTTTTGTTTGATTTTAAAAGAATTTAAGAGTTTAAAATCAGAAATCACTTTACTCGAATGTAGGGATTGACAGGTCCCTAAACCACAGTTTTTGGAATAAAGTGAGTGGACCGTGACAAGTTGGGGACGCCTGATCCGCTCCCCCCCCCCCCTCCTAATTATATAATAAACGCCCGCGGTGCGGTGGCACGTACTACCAACACCATGTCATATGTAGGAATAACAATAGAGTTTACATCGACCTAAGTTTGATTAATGATAAGACGTCATTGCAGCATAATACCACTCAATTGCCAACATGGGCTTAAACAAAGGAGGAAAGACTACACGAGAAGGTGGGGGGGGGGCGACGACAGGTTGGCTGTTTGAGTGTTTTTTTTTTTTTTTTTTTTTTTGGGGGGGCGGGGGGTGGGGGGTAGTGCTGACAGGAAACGTAAAGAAATCGAGGTATCTTGGGATAGTAGACAGACCCAAGTCAGCTTTCCATCGCCGTGGCTCGGGGTCCCAAGGACATGGCAGAAATAACCAAAAAAGAAAAAAAGAAAAAAATGTGGCCATGGTGGCCAAGTTGGGTGTGGGCCCGAGAGGGCGGGCTGGTGCGTGGATCACGTTTGCTGTGTTTGTTTGGGAGCACCGTCGGCAGAAGAGTACGAGGTACGAAGAATTTTTCCCAGTCTTCCGAGAGACGTGGGCTCTTGGCATCCGTTCCCGGTTGGGTCAAACCCTAACCACACACGTCTCTCTCTCCCCCTCTCTCTCTCTCACAAGTTCCGTCCGTCTCCAAGGTAGCATAATTGGGCCGGTGGAAGGTCCCGTGCTTCTCTTTCATTTCTTTTCTAAAAAGGGGAATCTCCGAGGTTGAGCGTGTGGGGGGAGGTATGGCCCCAATGGGTGAGGGTGAAGGCAACGCACATTGCAATCCATTGGGCAAGTTGGGGAACCCATCTTGTCAGGACTGTTAATTCAGAGAGGTGCTTCAATTTTTTTTATTTAAAAACAAAAATAGAGATTTTTAGCTTATAGCCCTATATGGTTTACATTTATATACCAGTCCCTCTAATCCACATGTTATTTTATTTGTAACTCCTTAACATCTCAAGTTGTGTTGGATAACATACCACCGAGACATGTCATTGGTTCACATAATCATCACTTAGTAGTATAAAAGGACTTACTGGTCCTGCGTAATATCTTGAAATCAAATTAATTCTACACTTTAAAATGTGTAGGAAGGATAATTTGTATCATAAATTTTAAGGAGGTTACATTAATTCCAACAAGTGGTGAGATCTACACGAAAAATGGTGTACTGTCTATGTGAGAACACAAGGTCAAGGACGAAATTTCTAATAAGTGTTCAAGAATCAGAAAACAACTCCAGACCCACTGAAGACGTCCCAGAATCAATTTTTTTAAAAAAAATCTAATTACCATGTATGAACAATGAACGAATCTGCGTAATCCTTTAAATGCGAGGTTCCTCGAATTAAAGAGGGTAGACGAGTCTTTTGCTGGTTTCCACCGAAATACATATATATATATATATATATATATATATATGTATATATATATATATATATATATAAGTTTCAAATGAAGTTATACGTAAGTTTCAAATGAAGTTGCCGTAGAGTACAGGGAAAAGATAGTGTGTGTCTGTGTGTATTGACTGGATTTTTCTGCAGAATCATGCCATCACTTTATTAGACTTTTTTTATCAGCACGTACGCACGCACGCTACCCAGGTTTTCTTCAAACAAAACCTCGTCGCAGATAATAAGAGCACCCTCTCAATTATTTGTTCTTCCACGTACCGACAGGTTCTTCAAACATCACATCATCAATTGCTTACAGCAATGTGAAGTTATATATTTTTGACGTTCTGGTCTGAAATTAAATGCAGGTTCAACCTCCACCGTATATAATTCTTCAAATCATATGAAAGGAATTAAATGTTGTAGGTCGTCTCTCTCACCCATCCACGCGTGGATCTTTTTAAGCGTCGTGAACGTGTCGGGCTGGGGTCGGGCCGACAATTTCAGAGACCCCGACTTCGTCTCAATTTGGCCGGACAGTTGAAATCAAATTAAATAATATATAATATATAAAATTTATATTCTTATTAATAAAGACCGTAGACCTATCAATAAGCACTACGTGTGATTTAACTGGGCAGCCTGCCCATCGACGATTACTGGATGGAGACGAAGTCCATACAGATTGTCCTCCGCGTGGATGAAACATGGTTTTGTCGACTCCTCGTAACTTAAGACGTATTGTACTGTATTTGGGATCGGATCGGATCGGATCAAGTAGATGCGTATTTCACACGAGTCGATGTTGACTGAGGTTAAAATCTCTTTAAATTAAACCGTAAAGTAAAGTATCTAAGTCAGACCAAATCAATATGTAACGACAAGTCAACCGCGCGAGATATATTTGAACAAAGTACACAGTAGATAGGACAGGGTGGGTTGAGTTGTTTTCTTTCTCACGATAAAGGTCTACCGTGCTTTTAGGTTACATGGATGTACTTTGTGGAAGTAGGTTGTGCTCTCTCGTCCAAATTAAGTCTCGTACATGGAACTGTTATATATTGTTGGCATCCGGAGAGGGATAAGTTCGCGGCCTAATATTTACACGGCTCGACGGCTCATTAAGATTTATTTAGTCCAATAAATGGCAGTCTCGATAAGACCTACTTATCACAAGACTGTGATAAAATGGACCGATCATAATCCACCAAACTTTGACTCGAGCGCTCGATCGAAGGTCTCCCGACACTCGGGCGAAGTCTAACTAACGATCGATCGAGTCGGGACAAATTTCTCACAGCTGAACATTTATCCCTCGTTATCTCGACGGATACTACGCTACCGTCAGCAGAGATGATTACGTCTCACGATCACTTTAGATCCGACGATTCACAACTTCACACTAGATCTCACCTCTTCGACGTCAATGTTTTCGCCCAGAAATTAACTAATGAGATATTCCCTCGCGATCAAGTGGACAAGGAGTTTATGCTAGGAAAAAAAGAGTACTGTCATGTGCAGGCCATCGCAATATGTGTTTTGCTAATTCCACCCGCTTGATCGATGTTTAAGTTTCCATGAGGCATAATTAATGCCTTCAATTCATCGCTTTCATGCAACAAAGTCGGTTAATTAGGAACGAAGCAATATATATATATATATATAGCATACTTTTAAAAGGGAAAAAAAACGACTTCCACATGGCCACACACGATCGAGGAGTTTCCTTCTTTCTAGAGATGGTGCCGCAATTAGAAATCCATCCACAAATTAATTAACACCTTCCACCGGACGCTCGCCTCCGTGTAACCCCCCCATATATAATTCTGGCTCTCACGTCTTGGTCATCAGCCTTGAGTCAAGTAATGGCATATGAACAACTTTTTTTTTAACTTCGAGGGTTTAGCAATTTCACGTTGCTGATGCAGAATCAGGAATATGTTGTAATTATTCCCCTCGAGGAGCTCCATCAGTTTCAAATATTGTAACTAAGACATTGGCACAGCAATTAAGCAATAGCAATTTTCTGGGGTTTGTTTTATGTTTTTGTCATATGTAACCCTTCTCTAATATGTATATATACTTCTACAAAGGTTGCCATAGCATAGGCCATGCACGGTGGATGGGTTGTTTGCCAAAATTTTGAAAATGCATGGGTAGGAAAAAGATCAAGAACAAAAGTAATTACATCCCTTCCCGTCAATAGGAATAAATTATCCAAGTGTCTGAAAATATCTCAGATAGTGTAGTGAGATCTAAGGTCACAAGATTAATCGCACGTCGGATGTTAAAAAAATAATCAAATATTTATAATACATGTCTTCACCTCTTAATTCAAGAGAACTCCTTTACAAAGATAAAATCTCACCTCCGCTTTGACGACGATATCTCTTGGGGGCACTAAAAAAAAAATATCTAGAGATGGGATCGGGCAGACGGCCAATACCATAGTGAGAGTTTACGAGTAGATTTATCTCGCATCTACAGATCCTTGAATCCTAGAGTCTAGCGGACAATAAATCAATGGGTAAGGCTTTTGATGACAGTGATGAGTCTCAAAAAATATATATATATATTACAGCTCTCAAAAGAACTGAGCCTATGTCAGCGGCTGAAGCAAAGTCAGAGTATAAAATTGTTTAATCTCTCAATGGAACACCCACCAAAATTACTGCATTAACATAATAAGATCATGTAATCATGACATGGAATGTTAAATGGTTGGTGCAACACAATGGAGGCATTATTTTGCCGGTACAGACCAGACGTTGGGCGGGTTTGGCCCACCTTGCCGTAGGCTGAGACAATAAGACCGGCCCCCACCACAATCCGAGGTGTGCCGTATTTTTCCCAAAAAATACAATTTTATTGAAATAAAATCTGCCCACTACGTATATATTAATCAGAGACGTTGGTTTCAATTATTTTCTTCTCAACTTCACACCTGATCGAACAGAACCCGACCATATATAGCTCCCCTTCCAGTGACGGAGTGGGCACCCTCCCCCTTTTGCAAGAGTTAACGACAAGGCAATGATCCATTTCCTGGCCCAACAATTTGCCATGTCTCAGGCAGCCCATCCCAAGTTGACCTGACCAAACTTACAGGATTACAACAAGACACTGATCGATGACGCAACATTTGCAAGAAAGAGAAATGAGAATTGGACTCCCTTGTTTGAACTGAATATATAGTTATTAAGTATATATACATTCGGGCAAGATTAAAATAAACAAACAGGATTCAGTGAGCTTATGTTCCTAGCATGATTTGCCGACTCGATCCGACTCAGGTCGACTCGGGCGTGTCGTACCGTATCTGAAAAAACTCGATACGGTGCGGATCACCCCGAGTCGGGTCGAGTCACAGTGAGAGAGAGAGTATTTTTGAGAGAAGGAGGAGATGCCGTACCGGATCAAAGAAGATCACATCCAGTACGGATCACCGAGTCGATGAACCGTGATTCCTGATAAGCTGCGTTCCTCTAAAACTTGCCACAACATTTTGCCCGTCAAGGATATTGCAACCTGAAACAGGAGAACATCACATAAATGAACATGGAATTAATATCAAGAGTATTTACGAAACATATCCACTTATGGTTCTTTTTTACATAACATATCGAAGAAAGCATATATAATATCAAGAGTTTAATTTCTGATGCCACTTCGACCACCTGGCGAGTCAACCGCAGCGGAGAGACATGTCTAAGCCCACTTTTAACATCGAGCCCATGCCTCACATACCCAGTGATGTATGTATGGTCATTATTGTGACAATGGTGGACATTGCAAGGTCCATCAGTTGATTAATAGTGCACATGATTGAGTTAAAGAGTGCGTGTAGCCTCAAAATTAATGCAATTCCAGTGAAGTAGGACTTTTTCGGGGCGGCCGGCCCTAATCCTGGAGATCGTGATCCTCCTCCTCCTCCTCCCTGCTAGGGCCTCGCCCTCCGCCAGCCATGGCTGGCCTTGGAGGGGGGGGCTCCGTCCCCCCCTCCCCTTGCGTTGGGCTCTCCTGGTGGTGGCGGACTTGTTGCTCATCCTGCGGTGGCATCCCAAACTTGTGATCTACCTCCTGCTCCTCGTGACCTTTCATCTTCTGCTTCTGTTGGTGGGTTGCTTGCCCCCCCATCCAGTGTTGCCTTGGTTGATCACCCGGCTGTGTTCTCCTCTGCTCCGGATGTGCAAGGGCGCACACCTCTTGTTGCTGGAGTATCTTCTGCTGGGCCGGCTGCTGGTGGTTCCTACCGTGGGCATGCTGCTACCCCTTCCGATCCTTCCGCTGGTGTTTTGGCTGTGCCTCCTTCGGTTGCCAAGCATGATCCACGGTCTGTTGCTCCACCGGTATCTGCTGTAGGGGATGTGCGATTTGATCTTCCTCCTGCTGTGTCCCCATCCTTCGCTCAGGTTCTCCTCAAATCCGACTCTCCATTTTTGGTTCCGTTGCCCATCCATGGACCTGCATTCACAGATTCGGGTGAGCCGACTGCCTTCTTTTCCATGGATGAAATCCATGCTTCGTGTAAGCCGTTGGAATTTTCTATTGTTGCGAAGACACCTCTGGGCAGGCCCCCCTTTAAAGAGATTCGTTTACACATGGCCCAGCGATTTCAGTTTAGACAAGATTTCTTCTTGAGCTCCTTGGATGGTCGCCACTTGTTGCTGCGTTTTCAGAATTTGGAGGATTATCTTCAAGTACTTCTAAAGGGCTCTTTGTTTATCAAGGCTAAGCCTTTCTGGTTTTCCAAATGGTCGATGGATTTCTCTCCAGTCGAAGACTCGCCGGTTGTCCCTGTATGGTTGGAATTGCCAGGTCTTCCAGCAAATTTTTTCAACGATCCTATGCTTCGTTCTATTGCTGGTAGCATTGGCCCTGTCCTCCAAATTGATAAGGACACAGTCCATCTCTCTCGTACTCATGCAGCACGGGTTTGTGTTCAATTGGATATATCTAAGAAGATGCCGCAGAGGGTGTGGATTGGTTTTGGTTCGGATGGTATGTGGCAGCCCATTGTCTATCTTGCCACGCCCGCCTTCTGTTCGATCTGCAAACATCTTGGTCATCTGCCGCCTTCTTGCAAGAAGAATCGTGGTTCTCATGCCGGCCCTTCTTCTGCACCACCTGCTCATGTCTCTGTTGTCCAGGGTGCTGCACATATTATTCCTCCATCCCCTGCCCCTAATGCTAGGCCCAAGCACTCTTGGCATCCTGCTACGGCCTCCAGGCCTGCTGCTGGCCCTTCAATTCCTGCTGCTGCTCATCCTGCCCCGGTTCTTGGGATTTCGTCGTTGGTTAATGTTGTGACTACTGGGGTCGACCCTCCAGCTCCTAGTGCTGACTATTCTCTTGGCCCTGCTACTGATGCTCTTGGGGGAGTCAACCTTCCTGCTGCTGGTGTCGACTCTCCTCCTGTTGTGCTTAATGCCGCGGTTGCTCCTTGGCGCCCTGCTGTTGGTCTTGTTGCTTCCCCTTCGGTGGCACCTGCTGCTTCAGTTGTTTGCCCTTCTGTTGCTGCCACTCGAGATGCTTTAATCCCCGTGTTATCTGATGCTGATCGTGCTGAAGTCACTGTGAATTCTGCTACTGGTATTGCACATGATGCCCCTGTTTCTTCTAAGGGATTGCCTCCCTTGCTTAATGTCGCGGCTGCATCTTGGCATCCAGCTTCGGCTGCTCCTTCCCCAATGGTGGTTGCTCCTGATGATGGTGACAAGGTGAGGGCAGAATGCGCCTCCGGCCAACCAGTAGTCTCCCCAAACAGTATTCCTCCGGCCTCCCCGGCTTCCCTATTGGGTCCATCTACTGTCGTCCTTCCTAAGGAAGCGGACCGATCAGCCTATGTGGTTGCTCTTCGCGCGATGAGTGATGAAATCAACGCTCTTCCAGCCTTTTCTCGGCCTGGGGCTTCTGGCCTTCCTCGGTTCTGTAGTGCTGCAGTGTCCTTGGGGCCATCTCCACTATCTTCTATCTCCGCTCAGGCTGCCGATGATTCCGCCAGTGTCATACCCTGTCAACAGCTTTCCCCGACTACCTGGGAGCAGCCGAAGCTTCCTCTGGTTCATGATGATGCCCCCGACGAGTTTGATGGTTCGATTGATGAGCAGGGCTCGGAGTTTGAAATTCCTTTCCAGCCAGCCCGCAGAAGCAAACGAAAGAATCAGCGTAAGCCTAATCATCTCGAGTGTTACAATGTCAGGCTGTAGCCATCGGTCTTAAATGTTCTCTTTTTCTATTATCAATAATACACCCCCTTGGTGTTAGGTGGGAAAGTGCTTCCCCGTTTGGGGAGCACCCTCCAACTATTCACTAGGTAGGGCTTTTGAATTAAAAAAAATGCAATTCCAACACCAAATATCATACTTAACAAGCATAAGTGGGGGTGCAATATAAACAGCCCACAGTCACAAGGTTCGTCAACCTTCATGTGTATATATTTTTTTTTCAATTTTTTGGTAGGAACCCATGACTAATACATCAGAATAGAACAACTTTACCACTGCACCCTAAGGCCTTTGTTAAACGAGCAAGGTACTGTATTCGATCCCAAAGGTCGAATGCGGTATCAGAGGTCAATTAAGAATGATGTGTGAGATGCAGAGGTGGGCCCCAATATTTTCTCTTTCATCGAATGCAGTATCCGCCTCCGCTATTCTGAAAACAAAGCAGCCCCATTTAATAAGACTCCAGACACTCATTAGCCACGTACAAAGTTTCGGATCAAATAACCAACCTGGTAAATCTGCAGGGGGAGCTCGGCGCGCAGCGGCTTCTTCGTCTTCCCCGGTCGCGGGGGAAGTCTTCTCCCCTTGCGAATCTTCGGCGGGGGGGAACTCCCTCCGGAGACTCCCCCCCCCCCCCTCTCCGTCTTCTCTACAGGAGGACCTCTTCCTGGTGAGTCCCCCGGGCTCACTGCAGGGTTTTGTCAGGGGGGCTTCTAACCCCACCTAGACCGGGCAGGAGAGATCGGGGCTCCCCCGATCCCCCCTGGAAACCTCCCCCCCCCCTCTCTCTCCTTCCTTGCTCCTCCTCCCCCGCCGATCGTCCTTCCGCCCCCTTCCCCTTTCTTTCTCCCCACCGTTCACCCAATCCCCCTTCCTACCCTCTTTGTCGGACCCTTGCTCCCCCCCCCTTTTTCACTCCACCGCCCTGCGTATCCTCTCCCCTCTCCGCCGTCACGCCTCTGGTGCCCCCCCCCTCTCCACCAACAGTCCCTCACCCGCCTTCCACTCCCCCTCCATGTCCCCTCCCTCGCTCCCCCCGTTCTCTATCGCCGTCCCGTCCCGTCCCCCCCCCCCCCCCCCCCCGCTCAACCCAGAACCCCCTCCCCCAGTTCCCCCTTTCTCCCCCCCCCCCGTTCTACCGAAACCCCCCTCCCAGTTCCCTCTCTCTCACCCCCCTAGCCCCGCCCCCTCCGTTTTTGGGCCCCTCACATACCACCACACTGCCTCCGCCCTCCGATCTCCGTTCTCTTCCCTCTCCCTCCGTCTCCGCCCCCTAGTGATCATCCCCCGTTCTCTCTGTTTCCTTCTCTCCCTGTTTCCATCCCTTCTCCCCCTCCCCTTCCAACCCCCCAGTGTATGTCTCTCTCGTTGATGGGCGACTACTCGAGCACCCGAAGTTGTGTGGGTTTGTTATGTGTTGCAGGTTGCGGACTTCCTCTCTCGCTCTCAAAAGGACTCGGAGACTCTGCGCTTTTACCCCGTTCACCCTTCGAGGTGACGGCCTCCCGAGCACCTTTGTCTCACCGCCATCAGATAGTGCGGTTCGGTAGCTTTGCGCTCCTCGAGGATGATGCCCGTTTCCTACTCCAGCAGCAGCCCCATCCCCGTTGTCCTCGATGCTCCCCATTCCCGAGAGTTATCTCTGTTATGTTATGTTCACAGTTTGCTTTCCTATCTCTCCATCTGGAGGTCGTTGTTGTGGGCCGGTTGTGGCTTTGTATGTTCGATGGGTTGCCATTGTGAGCCAGATGTGGCTTTGTATGTCTGTCCTTCGCTTGTATCTTCTGTCCGAGTTAAATGAATGAATATCTTATGTTTCCAAAAAAAAATAACCAACCTGGCACTGAAACGCACCCAGCAGGATATTTTATAAAAAAAAGAGTGTTTCATGTACGATGTGCAAACCACAAATGTAAACAAAGATGTTCCTGCTTCCCAGTAAGATCTGAAATTGCTAAAGCCAGCTAGCATGACCAAATATGCGGCCGTCGTGGCAATCTCAAAAAGGATTAGCTCTAGCAAGATGATTGAATTTCCACGTGTATATATATATATATATATATATATATATCAGATATGTCAAATATACTTCTCATTTAGACATTATCAAAAATATCGTTTATTTATCTTTAATAGTTATTGTTGTCCCTACCGGAACTTTGGTTAGTTTAACTTGAGTTAAATATGAATTACAGGATAAAATTATTAACCTACCATTGAGTTATATATATATATCTCTCTCTCACCGATAGAAATCTTAAGATTGAGGAGGGAGGACCAAGACAGGAGGTTGTCGGGTGTCGACTTCATGAGTTGATGGGAGACACGACGATCGTCGACGCAGAGACCAATTCGACACCGACCACATGGAGTTACTCCAAACTGAAAGAGAGGACAACGCCATGATCGAGGACGAGAGTTTAAGGGTGGGGTCTCCCAGGGAGAGGCGCACAGAGTGAGGGTGAGATTTATGACAGAGAGGGGGGGGCAAAGATAGGGTTCCAAGGTGTGGAGATGGACAGAGAAAATTTCCAAAGTTAGAGGTGAGGTTTACGACGATGAGAGATGCGTTGAGGTTCCGAAGTGTAGGGTTGAAATTTTGATAGGGACGAGACAGGAGAGGGGAGTTCCAACGTGGAGGGAGCCGGACGTCAAAGGGGGAGTCTCTCGACCGACCAACCAACCAACCCCCCCTTCTCTCTCTCTCTCTCTCTCTCTCTCTCTCTCTCTCTCTCTCTCTCTCTCTCTCAATAACAATTAAAATATTTTGAATATTTCATATACCCTGATATTTTTCGTCAAATATTTCTCCAAATATTCTCCCCACATAAATGAAAGTATGCCATGGGAATATAATCGCAACCATTCTACGTTTTTGGAGGATATTTTTGATAATATAATCAAATGAAAAATATATTTGACATAATTGATATTTACAGAAATATTTATGTAAAAAAATCATAATAAAATTTGCAAATTTACAACATTGATAAATGTCACAATATGTGATGTTATCAGTACGGATGATGCCGATGCCTATCCTTGTCACGAGACGAGTGTGAACTGTGATACTCTCCGCGATCTGAGCAACAGTGTAAGCAGTCAGGCACAACATTTCACAATGACCAAAAAGAAAATAGTTCAGACATCACAAGCTGCTGGCATACCTCGAGATGAGTGGTGCCTTGTTTTCTCCGAATGTCCTGCACAAGGTATCATTCAAAACGCTTCAAACTTTTGTACGTAGTCAGAAATCAACAGTACAATGAATTTGAGGCCCCATGACCCTACACGAGGAGGAAGAAAATGCAGACAACTGTTCAAAGCAACGAGGAGAAACAAAGTTACCTGAACCCTTGTCCTTGGAATGATGTCTACTTCGTTCTCTGTGTTTTTCCTTGTCCCTTTCCACCTTTTCTCGCTCTCTATCCCTGTCATAGTCGCGCTCCCTGTCCCTGTCATAGTCCCTAATCTCCCTATCTTTATCATGTTCCCTACCTCTGTCACGATCCCTGGTCTTTGAACGCTCTCTCTCTCTGTCCCTATTTTTCTCAGTATCCACCTCTGTTCTATGGTCGGCCTTGGACATCACAGCCATGCCATCTTTAGCATCTGCATCAGCTGGCACACTTTCAGTATCATCATCACCCTTCTTTGACTCCTTCAGTTTGTCCAGCGCCATTTGTATCCTTGCATCCTTTGACAAACTAACATCTGAATTTGCTGCCACCTTCGAGGCAACACTATCATTCGCTGTACCATTCTGCAGGCTTTCCTATGCGAAGGGAGAGAAATATCATTATCCACCCATAGAAACCAAAAGCAAAATAAGAAAAGAAGAACCAAAGTATAGACAGCATGTCACACCTTTGGAACTTGTGAATCTGGCACTTTAGCTATTGTCGCAAATGAATCATTTTCTTTACAAACTGAAATATACTGAGCCTTGGGAAGAGAATAGAGGTGAGCAAGTACTCTACAAACTTCTTCAATCCCCGACTGATCGGCATCAAAGACTAACCACCATGGTGGGTTTTCAGGAAGTGGAACTTGGAACCTGCGTGCCGCTGCACATACAACTCCACATGCTACTACCTCACTCTTGAACCGAACACATAAAGTTGTCCTCAAACTATATAATAAAGAGATATCAGAAAAACAAAACAAGGAAAATTAAGGCCAAACATCAAATGAACACCTACTTGAATTCAATCACATTTGCCAGAAGTCAGAAAGGACTGAATCGGATTTTGAGAGTGCAACGTTAACACAATCATGGTGGAGCTCTTGATACCATAACCCATATATGCTGGCTATTTAAGACTTTGTAAGAATACCACACCATAAACCGCTAGATTATATCTAGGGCCGTTAAAAGAGATTTTTTTGAAAATGTCTGGTCCCACGAAATTGTAGTAAAGTAAAAAAGGAGGGATGTACAAATATAATCAAATGAGTTCCCAAAAGATCCCTATACAAAAATTCTGTACACCAGGCTGATGTGGCACCCACTAACTCCCAACAAAACAAAAAATGAAGAATTGTGTGAGTCCACTTAACATGAAACCGAAGCCCACTCTCTCACTTTCTCCAAAATAAAAGATATAATCCTGTCTAGTGTCTACAGCTCTAGCTTCCCTCCTGAAGACTACTATTTCTTTCTCCCCATAAAGCCCAAAGGGTCGCATGGAGAATGAGCCATCAAATGAACCTATCACCCTTAAAAATCCATCTCTTGTGCCATTTTCCAACCAATCGCTGCACATTGTCTTACAGGATGGTGGCACCTAGGATCCTACTCAAAATCTGTGTTCAAACCTCCTTAAACAAGGAGCAGCCTGTGAACAGATGATCCAGTGTCTCCTCCTCTACACAAAGAGCAGAGTGTGGGGATACCTATCAGTGCAGTTAAAAAAGATTTTTGCTATGAACAACTGATCAGCAATTTGGGTTTATCTTAAACCCTATGATAAGCTCTTGAAAATACACCTCATTTACAATCCAAATCAGTATCTAGATTCAGATGGTGACCTGGGAAAGAAAGAGCAAGAGTGACATTGTCAAAAGATGACAATTCTATTGGCATTTGGCTTTCGACAACACATCACACCTTCAGATCATCATGGACAAGAGTCTGCTGAATTCACTGCTGAAAACTCCATGGCTTTGAAAGGGGTGACAGTTAAAGTGGTGAAAGTTGCCCCAGTAGGCCAGGTAGAGGTAGACCAGGTAGAGTTACTGACAGCCTGCAAAGGAAGGTAACTGGGGGATAGATAAGGTGAAAAAATGCAGGGAAAAAGGGCGAAGAAGACCATTCCACCTCTCATTCTGTCCCTGCCAGTGAGGCGAAAGGGCTCCCGTCTTGTTCTAAAATGTAAACAGCAGAGGACTGCCAAGAGAAACTAGAGAGGACTAGCAGAGTGGCCATAGGCTCTTAAGGATCAGTTGTAAAGTGAGGGGATGTTTGGCATGTGCCAATGTATCTTTCCTTCGTATTTTTCAATTCCCCACATAGATAAAGAAGCTTTACCCACCCACCCACCCAAAAAAAACATAATAAACACATAATTAGGTCAATCAAAATACTAGACAGTGCATACAATGATATTGTTGCACGTATGCCAAATGCTATCTGTGAAGAAGTGTAGTGGTGGAGCAGGGAAAGAGAAAGGGAGTGGAGATGGAGGAGAGTTTCAGAGAGATTGTCAAGAAAAGAGAGGCCGAGGAGGGAGGAGCAGATGAGTAATGACAAAAGCCATGACTCCTTGAAGGGAAAGAGAAAGGACTGTCTTCTCCCCATCCCCACCCCCCAATCAACATACCAATTGGTTTCATGGCCTGTAAGAGATGACATTCATCAACTACAGCCTTCTCCAACAGCACCATGCTCTCTCCTAGAAAAGTGCACCCTATCTATTTCTAATGTTAGCCATTCATTCCCCGCCAAACAACATTCCCAATAGGAAATGACAAAAGCATGAAACATGACTGAAACATTAGAGTCTTAGACCTCTCAAAAATGCCACGAAGCCACAGCAGCTTTTTATGATCCAAGCGCACAAAGCTAAAATAATCCTCTTTGAACTCATGTCTGGAGCAAGTTGCTGCTCTGCAATTTCAGCAATCTCGAAGTTTCTTTCACCGACAATTTCCTTCCGGGACATTACTTAAAGAAACTACATACAAACAGCCCTTAATAGATATCAGAAGAAGCACCCAGCTAAGCACCCTAATCTTTTGCAATTAATGAAAATTATTATAACACTAGATGACCGAAGAATTCACGTCAATGTCAATGATACAACAGAATTGCAGACAATTTTTAACAGTTGAGTGGAAGCTGATTTTTAACAGCAGATGCAGTATGACCCTTGGACAAGACTTGCAGTGATGATTTGTGTGCTGTCTGCTTCTGGAAAGTGGTTGTATCATCCTGTTCAAAGCAGTTCCTGGATACCAGATGCTTAATATCAACAGTATGGTAGGAAGAATGTTTCATATTTAGCTTTATAACACCTAACTGATTCTGAGGAAGGATGACACAATGCATTTTGCAGGTAGGAACATGTCCTGGATGCCAGATGCAACAGTATGGTAGCAACAAGAATGTTTCATATTTAGCTTTATAGGAAGGATGGCACAATGCACATAGCAGGTAGGAACATGTCTCGGATGCCAGATGCTTAGTGTCAACAGTATGGTAGCAAGAATGTTTCATATTTAGCTTTATAACACCTAACTGAAGCATTTGTAGAGTTCTACAGTTTCTGAGGAAGGATAACACGATGCACATTGCAGGTAGGAACATGTGACAAAACGCACCTTTGAAAAGATCATTTTCCTGAAAAAAATCACTCTTCCAAACTTTACAAAACAGAAAAAAAAATGAAGATATTTAGGGTGTGTTTGGCAAAGCTTTCAACTGGAAGTCACTTTGGTTCCCTTCCTGCTTTTAACATGAAAATGTTCAATGGGATTGATTGTAACTAATTCTGGGCAGTTTCACAAGGCCAATTTTCTCTAACAACTCAAGTTTTACTCCAATCTAAGAAGTTTCAATCAAGGAAGGCAGACTCAAGGATCGAACTTGAATTGCCCGGCCCAAATCCAATCCGGATCGGGCGATCCGAGCCCAATCCACAACCGATTCCAACAATTCACCTTTTCTTAAAGAAAAGACCAAAACAATTTATATTAATTAGGAAGGGCTTTATGCAAATTTCTCTCACCCACTTTTTTATCTTCTTGAAGCTTGTTCCTTTTGCAAGGGGGTAGGATGGAGGAGGAGCCATCCCTCCAGGAGGGGGCAGCAGACCAGCGATGGCTGCAGCGGCAACGGTGGCTGTGGCAGCAGTGACAGCAACATCAGCAGCAGCCACAGGTGGCTACTAGCCAGTAAGTATTTTTGTTTCCCCCCCCCCTCTTCATTCTTCTTCTGCTTCTGTTTCCTGTTCTTCTTCTCATGTTTTTTTTTTGGTCAAACCCCCGTTTACAGTCTGCAGTGAGGAAGGGGGAGGGGATGACTGAGGCATGCGCCTGCGATGAGACCAGATTTATTCTTCCTCTCATCATTTCCAACCCCCAAGCCCCCTTCATGGTGTGGACATGGGCCCTAGGATTGGATGGGATCAGACAATCCTACATGGGTCCAATCCACCCGATCCCACCGACTCCCTCCGAGAATCAGGATCGAGGGGTGGGGGCTAGTTCAGTTGGGCCAAAAACCAATCTAGCCGATCCAATCTGGTTCTTCATTCCTTGGCTTCAATTTGGAGTTTTTGGTTGGAGTCCAAAAGCAGTAAAAGGACTGCTTCACCTCAAAATGACTAGGCTGAAATCCGTAGAAGCTCAAAAGTGCTTTCAATTGAAAGCTATCGAAGAATGGCCTTTTAGTCTATCAAGCATGGCGTCAGTGCTTATTATCCCAGCTGATAGCCTACAACTCATAGACATACTGAACATAGTCCTTGGCTTTGGAGAAGAAATAATGCAAATGTTGGAAACCGTTGGGGGGTGTTTGCACTATCAAAAAATTCCCCCAAAAATATTTTCCCAACTAATTTACACAGTATGCAAACACAAGAAAAAGGTTAGTTGGGAAAACATTTCTCAGATTCCCAGAATATTCCCTATTTCCATGGAGTTTATTTTTTCCCTCGGTCCCTCGGTCCCTCGGTCCCTCCGCCTCGGTCGCTCTCTCTCGCTCTCTCGCTCTGGATGCAGATTTTTTTCTTATGAAAATGCGAACATGTGTTTTTGTTCCCCATTCATTTTCTCACAAAATTTGCAAACATGTGCTTTTCCTTCTCATTAAAACATTTTCCATGTTTTTTCTTGATTTTCATGAAAAGTTTGGAGAATGCAAACACCCCTTTAAAAAGAGAGAGTAGCTCCCGCCAACTGCCCAAACAAGAAAAAAATCCCAGAAAGCATGGCTTACAGGGCATGTAAAGAATAGATGATCCAACGCCCACCACCTCCTGACCACACAAGGTACAAATAATTTCACTTTGGAGCCCATCCACATCCACCTTCTCTCTCTTCAATTTCTTAAGAAGTGTTAAATCCATTTAAAACTTCACATTGAAAGCGACAAACAAAGTGTACATTCCTTAGTCTCTTGGAGTAGATCAGACATAGAAATTTGTACTCGACATGCACAATGCACATCTAACAAACTTACAGAAGTTAAATCTACCATGATTAAAATATCTGCAGTTCTACAGTCAATTCCAGTTCAAAATGGTGTGAATTTCAGATGCTTGCCCTTTATAACACTACTATGTCACCACTCCAAAACTGCAAACCGGATCCACCGTAGTCTTAAGACTCGGTGAAGTGTTTGATGTCCACAGAGCAATGGGTTGCCAGATTGTTAGTGTGCTTGCTGTCTGATTGGATATATATGAACTAATAGTGCAAAATAGGCAGATATGATTGGTCTTGTTTAGGTCCAGATGGTCAGAGGAACCAAGGATCTCCAGTTTCCTATAAAGAGAAGGATCATGTAAGGGGGTCAAAAACTCCTTCGTGACAGAACTAGTGACAGGGAACATGTAATGGGAGTACAGCAAAAGTCAAATACAACAAATGAAAGAACCAGCTGAGCGATCATCCAGAAAGGAGGCGCAAAATGGCCACTGAGAAGCTTCCTTATGGGGAGAGAAAGACAACAAAGATAATGACTACGTCACCAGAAAATTCTAGCCCAAGGAAGCCCAGATGAGATCATGTACCCGGTCATGTGTTGCCCAATCCTCAGAATAGATCAGCTTGTCAGTTCAGTTATTAATGTTCCATTTAGTTCTTCTGTTGCTTATTACCCTACGGGGAAGATGTTCCTCATCTTTCCATGAGACCTGGGCCACTACTTCCTGAGGAAGTCATGCCCATACATCCGGCTGGATCAGAGTGGGCTTAAAATATCCCTCAACTGCATGCCAAATGGAGACAGAGTGAAGTCAACACATTCTTGAGGGCAAACACAAGCTGTGTGATCCTCCTAGTACAAGAGGGTGCTGCTAAGTCTAGCTAACCTCAAGTCCTAGCAAGAAACTACAAACAAAAGTTGCAAGCCAACAGGTCATAGAGCTGGGTAAAGGTAATTCTTTTTGCCTTTTTTGTCTTGTAGGTTGAAATGCAACTGTTTCATCTAAGTGGTCCCCTTCCACCCTCATCAGCCCCACCCAGAAAAGGCTTCCTTTCTCCTTCCTTTTTTGCCTTACATTTCAAAGTTTAATTTTTCCTTAATTTTCATGTGTAAGTATTAAAGCAAAGTAAGAGAAACTATGCCACGATCTTCCAAGTACAAAACAATGTAGAGATCTAGAGGGGGGTGAATAGATCTTTAACCCTAAAAATAACAAGATTAAATGATAGAAGCAGAATCCAGAATTACTTAATCTCACCAGTCAAAGTGATTACAGAACTATCGCTCAGAAATCACTATCAGTAAGCAGAGATATCAGTATATATGATAACTGACTTAATGGCTGATTGATCTATTGCACATCAGTGAACCAGAAGAGGTACCTGGAGGAGGTTCGACTCTAGGAGACTCCTCACGCTAGATCGTCCACCTTCCAGGTAGACTTGGCCTACCCTTTGTGTGGCGCCTTTTCATATACCTTCTCCTAGCTCTCAAATGAGCAAGAGATTAAGCAATTAATTCAGACAACTAAGCAGAGAATGAAGCAGCAATCACACATACAAACACAACCACAGACACACGAGATTTTAGGTGGTTCGATCTCCTTCAGAGATCTACGTCCACCCCTTACTCAATCGATTACACAGCTTGCCACCGCTGATCCACAGCTTTGGGGAACAAGTTCCCTACAGATGCTGAGCCTTACAGCTTGAGCCGACCAGAGGATTCTTCCTCTGCTGCTGGGCAATACAGCTTAGCCAATCGCTGACATACAGCTTTCACAATCTGCTGACATACAGCTTGAGTAAACAAAGGTTTGTAAAAGCAAATGAAGAAGAACTAAGAAGACAAGAGAATGTAGCTCTGAACTGAGCAAATATAGCTCTAAATCGAGCAGACTGGCTCTGGTTTTGAACCAGGAACATAAAGCACTTTTACTCACTGAACTTCAACACACTGCTCTTCCTCATAGTTGTCAAGGCGGACGCCTAAGCGCCGCTTAGGCGCCGCCTAGGCGTCCGGGCGGTCTTCACTGGGTAAGGCGCCGGCCCGCCTTATTACACGACGAAAAGGCGGCCTGAGCGGTCGCCTAGGCGGGCTGGGCGCCTAGGCGACCGCCCGGTCGCCTCACCCGCAGCCCCGCTAACCCGCTAACCCCGCTAACGCTTCCCCGCCAACCGCTAACCCGCTACCGCGAGATCCGCGAGACCCGCCACTAACCCCCCCGAGTCCCGACCCCTCTCCAATCTCTCTGTCGATCCCCCTCGGCTCGTCCTGCAGCTCCCGCTCCTCCTCTCCCCTCCCAGCCCTAGATCCCCGCTCAGAGCTCCGGTGCGGCTGGTGCGGCCGGTGCGTCGTCGGCAGCAGCACAACCTCGTCGTCGGCAGCAGCACAATCCTCCGCCGGCCTCCGGTAAGTCCCACAGCCCTCCGACCCTCCGCCTCCGGCCCCCCTCCTCCTCACTCCAGCCCTCCGCCTCCGGCCCCCCTCCTCCTCCTCTCACTCCGGCCCCTCCGGCCCTCCGCCTCCGACCCCCCTCCTCCTCACTCCGGCCCCTCCGGCCCTCCGCCTCCGGCCCTTCGCCCCTCTGGTGGCCCCCTCCTCCTCACTCTGTCTGTCTCCCCCTCCGGCCCCCTCCTCCTCACCCGAGCCCGACTCCCCTCTCTCTCAGTCTCTCTGTCTCCCCCTCTGGCCCCCTCCTCCTCACCCGAGCCCGACTCCCCCTCTCTCTCAGTCTCTCTGTCTCCCTCCTCTCTCTCAGTCTCTCCTCCTCACCCGAGCCCGACTCCCCCTCTCTCTCAGTCTCTCTCAGTCTCTCTGTCTCCCTCCTCTCTCTCAGTCTCTCTCCCTCTCTGTCTCCCTACTCTCTATCTCTCTCTCGGCTCTCCCCCCCGCCCCCTCTCTCTGTCTCCCTCCTCTCTCAGTCTCTCTCCCTCTCTGTCTCCCTACTCTCTATCTCTCTCTCTCGGCTCTCCCCCCCCCGCCCCCTCTCTCTGTCTCGGCTCTCCCCCCGCCCACTCTCTCAGTCTCTCTCCCTCTCTGTTCTCTCTGTCTCCCACTCTCCCTCCTCTGACCTCTATCTCTCTCTCGGCTCTCCCCCCCCCCGCCCCCTCTCTCTGTCTCCCTCCTCTCTCAGTCTCTCTCCCTCTCTGTCTCCCTACTCTTTATCTCTCTCTCTCGGCTCAGTCTCCCCCCGCCCTCTCTGTCTCGCCCCCCCGCCCCCCCCCTCTGTCTCCCTCCTCTCTCTCAGTCTCTCTCCCTCTCTGTTCTCTCTGTCTCCCACCTCTGACCTCTCTCTATCTCTCTCTGCTCTCCCCCCCCGCCCCCTCTCTCTGTCTCCCGCCTCTCTCTCAGTCTCTGACAGAGACTTTCAGATTATTATTAATATTCTGATTTTTTTTTTTTTGCAGTGGTCATCATGGAAGAGTCTGGTTCAACAGGAGGTACAGAAGTGAAGAAGAAGGCCAAATCTAATGATCCTGGGTGGAAGTATGCATATTGGCCAGATGAGCATGATAAAAATAAAATAAAATGTGAGTTATGTGGTTTGATAACAAATGGAGGAATCAAAAGGCAGAAGGAGCATTTAATAGGAGGGTTTAGTGATGTGAAGAAATGCCCAAAAACTACAAAGGAGATTGCTGATGAGATGCTTAGTTGGCTAAACAAAAATAAGAAAAGAAAGATGCCATGTTGTGAGAGTACAACTGTAGATGATGATTCTTCTGAGGATGAGACAGTTGAAAGATCAAAGAAGGGCTCCAATATGTCAGTGCCATTGTCAAGATCAAGTAAAAAGGTTGTCAAAGGTTCAATGGATGTTTTTGCAAGAATGAGTGCTGAAGATTTTGTAGATGCAAGGAGGAGTGGGAAAAGAGTGCAAAGTACGTTGGAGTCTAGAATGAAAAAAGAAGAAAAAAAGATAGTTGAGAAAGCTATAGCAACATGGTTTTATGAAGGTGGAGTGCCTTTTAATGCGGCCAAATTAAGAAGTTTTGAGATAATGTTTGAACTTGTAGGGCGATTTGGACCAGGATTTAAGCCACCTAGTTACCATAAGTTGAGAGTGCCTCTCCTCAAAGAAATGGTAGAGGAAACAAAAAGTTTGCATGTTGAATATATGCAACATTGGAAGACTTATGGGTGCACTATCATGTGTGATGGGTGGACAGACAAAAGGCAAAGAAAGTTAATTAATTTCTTGATAAATTGTCCTGAAGGCACTTACTTTATGGAATCATTTAATGTTTCTCATCAGAGAGAAGATGCAGGATTGTTGTATGAATTATTGGATAGGATGGTTGAAAGAGTTGGAGAGAGGAACGTTGTTCAAATTGTGACAGATAATGCATCTTATAACATTGCAGCAGGTAGAATGTTGATGGAGAAAAGGAAACAATTATTTTGGACGCCTTGTGCTGCCCATTGTCTTGATCTCATGCTAGAAGACATTGGCAAATTGAAAGCTTATGCAGGTACCATCTCAAAAGCTAAAAAGTTGACAACATATATATACACCCACACTCGTTTGCTTGACCACATGAGGAAGGAGACAAAAGGAAGAGAGCTTGTAAGGTTTGGAGTGACAAGATTTGCCACAGCCTTTCTCACGTTGGAAAGGTTGCATGACGATGCCGTAAAGAAAGGTTTACGAAGATTGTTCACTTCAGATGCATGGCATAACAGTGTATGGGCAAAGACAAATAAGGGAAAAAATATTTCTTCAATTATTTTTCAAGTGAAGTTTTGGCAAGCCATTGAAGAGATATTGAGAGCATCTCAACCCATTTTGCAGGTTTTGAGGTTAGTTGATGCAGATGAGAAACCTGCAATGGGATACATTTATGCTGCAATGGAACATGCAAAGAAGCAAATAATTGAGAATTTTGGTTCTAAGGAAACTAAGTATCAACCTGTGTTGAAAATTGTAGAGCGACGTTGGAAGGATCAAATGAATCGTCCTCTACATGAAGCAGGATTTTTCTTGAACCCGAAATTATATTATGAAGCCCGTACGAGAGATGGTCCGGCTGCAGTTACAAAATTCTCAAATTCTTTCTTAGCATGTGTTGAAAGGATGGAGCCAAATACTGATATACAAGACAAGATCAATGATCAGATGGTATTATATATGAATGCAAGAGGCGCTTTTGGAACTTCAATGTCAATCAGAGCTCGTGATAGGAGATTGCCAAGTGAGTAATTAGATTAAATTATTATTTTGTGTATTATTTCTGATTTCATGTTCATGTGTGATTTTAATTAATTTTTCCTTGTTAAATGTTACTGTAACTGATTGGTGGATGCAATATGGAGATACACTAGAACTCATGAACATTGCTTTGAGGATTTTAGGTTTGACTTGCAGTTCTTCTGGTTGTGAACGTAATTGGAGCATATTTGAATTTGTAAGTAGTCATTTAAAATAAATTTGTAAGAAATCTATTTGTGTTAAAGTCATTAATCTTGTCTTTGTGTTTTTACAGATTCATACAAAAAGAGGAATAGATTAGAGCACAAAAGACTTAATGATTTAGTCTTTGTTCAATACAATCGGCGCCTTCGTGAAAGATTCTTAGAAAGGAAGAAACATCCAGAGAGATATGATCCAATATGTTTAAGAGATTTAAATTGGGGAAGTGAGTGGATGACTAAAGATGGCGATGATGTAGTTCATGAAGGAGATGACCTTACCTGGGAAATGGTGGATATAACAATGGGCACATCAGAACAAAGGGCTAGAAGAGACACACTATCAAGAGGAAGCACTTCACATTCTATGGAAGAGGGTGATGATGAACAAGATGAATTGGAGAATGAGGAAGAAGAGACAGATGATGATGATGCAGCATGGGAGTCAAATGATGAAGGTGGTGATGAAGATGGAGATGAGGATCTTGAAACTTCAAATGAGAGAGCACTTGAGAATGCAATGTTTGGTTTTAAAATTTAGACATGTTATTTTTTTGCTGGATATTGTATGACTTTTATGTCTACTATTGTCTATGCTACTTCCTTAATTCCTCGTTTGTTTGTCCAAATATATGTTTGTCCATGTGGTGATAATTGGTGATGTTTGTTTCTTTTGGTATAAGAATTATATTACTTGTAAGTTGTTTTAAATATGATTTGCAGATGTTTGGAAGAAATTGGCAAATACCAGGTTAGTATTTGATTCTTCATTCTAAAAGTCTAATTTTTGTTGTTAATTTTATCTCAAAATTCATTTTTATATGTTATTGCAATGTCATTTCTATTAGTTTTTATTTTTGTCCATACTATTGTTGGTATCTATATTTTTAATGATCATGATTAACTTTTATATAGAAAATTACATAAAAATTAATGATCACATTTATTTATGAACTTGACGCCTAAGCGCCGCTTAGGCAGGCACCTAAGCGCTTAGGCACTCGAGGACCCCAAGCTCGCCTTGGTCGCCTTGTCGCCTTGACAACTATGCTCTTCCTTAATTCAATCGTTTCTCCTTCGAACTGATCAGCCTCACTCAGGAATCTTCTTGCTGGATGCTCACACTTCTTCTCTCTTGGCCTTCTATTTCTCTCGATCTCTTCAAGCTCTCTGCTCATTCATTTCTATCAAATTGGGCGATCGACCCTCCTTTTATAGACTACAAGAATTGGGCGCGTAGTTGCCACAATTCCCGCCTAAAATTCAAGCAGATCTGATCCAGAACTTTCCATATGTCACCATCACATTGCCGCTGCTTTACACGTGGCAAGATCCCCTGGTATCAGCCTGCCTTGGATCACGTGGTGATTACCTGGTACTTAAATTCCACGTGAGATGAGCCGCAGGTTGCTCAGTTAGTGCTCGATCATATAGCTGACCTGGCAGAATATCAAACATGTTATAAGCCATTTGATAATATACAAAGACCCAAAACAAAACATGCATTGACTTGTAGCAAGAGTAAACACGACATACACTGACCTATGTCTGCATAAGACACATCATGCACAGACCTTAAGTGTGCGAGATAAAAACCAGCACTGACATTACATGCATGAAATATGGGCTAGCACAGACCTAATGGTGTCATAGCAAATGTGCTCAGACCTATCCTAGCAGATGTGCTCGGACCTCAAAACGCATGTTTACAGTCATTACACACAGTGTGCACTGACTTGTGTGTGCACGATGCAGGATGTGCATCGACCTGATACTATCCTAGAAATTATGCTCTGACTTGTCCTAGCAAATGTGCTCAGACCTATAGCAAACCTAAGGTAAGTATGCATCGACGTTATTTGAAGACATGCAAAAGTGCTCGGACTTTGCAATGAGCCTGAAACCAACCATGCACCGACTCATATTGGACCAATTCAAAACATGCTCTCACCTCATTTGCTTAAATATGCAAACATGCTCAGACGTTGAACGGGATATGCTCTGACCTTGTATGGCCTATGACTGACTATGCACAGACTTTATTTTGCACAAGACAGAATGTGCATCGACCTGCCCACACATGTAGAAAGCCTACACCGACCACTGTTATGCACGATTCAAAGAATGCACCGACCTGTATGAAGACTGAGACATATGTGCACCGACTATGCTACACATGCACCAACTCCAACAGTGAAGTGCACAGACTATGCGTGTAGTTCCACAGGAACTTGCACCGACCTTATTTATAACTGACAACTACATGGTAAGCTACTAGCACAGACCTGGTATGCTTCATGCACTGACCTATATGCACGTGAACATGGGTCGTGTGTGAGGCAGAACATGCACTGACCCTTACATGCGTGAGACAATGCATGCACCGACTTGTGAATGCATTATAGAGAACATGCACCGATTTTCAATTATGCTATGGACAACGTGCACTGACCTCAGAAAACTAGCATCGACCCTAGTGTGCTTAAAGAACAACTAGCATCGACTTTGAGTGAACAAGTAATGCATCTAGCACCGACCTGGAGATATTTGTGCACAGACTTTATGTGAGGGAGGAAAATATGCACAGACTTATAGAAAACTATACTAACACTGACTAAGTTGATTTCATCAAAATAATCAATGCTACAGGCATCAATACAATTTTAACAATGAATTTAGTAAGTCAACCCAGTCAATTAAACTGATGCCAATCATTCAAAACACACAGACTCCTAACAACTCCTAACAAAAATTATGACCAGAGGAGTCAGATTATTCTTCCCCAGACATCATCAAATCAGGAGGCACAACAATCTCCCCCTTTTTGATGATGGCAAAAGTTTATATTAGATGTATTTTGATGAAAGGCATTCAGTCCAAACATGCAATCTTTTAACATGCAATGCAGGCAGTCTTTTAACATGCAATGCAGGCAAATGCAGATGAACATGCAAACATAATGCAACACAATGCCAAATGACCTATGCAGCACAGTACCAAATGCCAAATGCCAAAGTCTGAAACCAAAATACAGATAGCTCTCTCCCCCTTTGACATCAACAAATAGGAAGGGAGGTAGACAAAGAGTAGTCTCAGAAATGGTCTCCCCTTTTTGCCACGACAGATATACACTCCCCTTCTAATGTAATCTTCCCCTTTGACAACAACAAGGAGGAAAAATTATCAATAGGATAATAACTCAGAGAAGTGAAGTGGAAGTATGTTAACAGAGAGAAGTCTGACTGACACCCTGTTTAATAGTTCAGAACTAAGCATTACAAAGCTCTAAGTCTTCAGATATATGAATCTTGATAGATTTCTGGTTTAAAGTTGATAAAACTTAGAATCCATATACTTCATTCATTGGATAAGTTTGATGTTCCTGATAATATCAATAAACCAGTATCACATTAATCATGTGAGAATTGTTTAACTGTATCTTACTCTCGAAAATCAGTGATAATCTTTGAGAGTGACCAAGGTATGTATTGAAGCTAAACAATATGACACATCTGAATTTTATTTGAGGAACAATATTTTAACTTTATGAATCAAGTAGTTTGAGGCACTTCATGACATAAGTGTTTTCCATTTCATTGATGGAGCACTTAGTTTCTCAGCGCTTACAATTTTTATCATATGATCAGAGATAATCTGAGCCACTTCATGACTTAAGTATTCTCCATTTCTTTGATGGAGCACTCAGTTTCTCGGTGTTTACTCAGTTATTGCTCTGACATTTTTATTTTTCATACGATTGGTTTACTGTCCTTTTTATTTTTCAGAGAGACTTGTTTAAAGACAATACACAGACTCGGATTTCTCTACCAAGATTTCATCAATTTAGCAGATTTCAAATACAAGAAAACCTTTATCGAGCATGTAATGAGACAAGGGTTGAGAGAGATTATCAGTTATCAACATTCCTATTTACTGAATGCAGTCTCTTGATTCTAAAGATTATAAAATTTAAACCATCAGTTCATTCAAGAATCAAGCAAGATTCATATAATAGAAGATGTCTGATTTCTATTGCTTAAAATTTTGAACTTACTATCAGACTGCCATTATGTCAGAACTCAAGTTATGGAATGATGATATGAGAGCTCACAAAATTTGTATCAGAACCAGCAAGTGGAATGAGAGAAAAATAAGGTCTGAATTTTAAAGGGGTTGGAGTGGAGGAGATCTGAGTGACAGACAGATAGACATGCTCAATACTCCCCTTGACACTATGCAGCAAGTATAGAAATTTTCTTATTCTTAGAACACTCCCCCTGTCTATATGCATCTTTATTTAATTATCCAACCACAGTTATGCATGCATTTCTAGACATACCATCATGAAGTAGAATGCAGTGCAATCACCTGTCCTACATACATGATTGTACAGAAATTCAGATGCGAATGCATGACATGTAGTGAAGTCCAATTAAATGAAATGAAATGCAATGCTGAAACACACTATTGATTCAGGATACTTGGTGAAGGTTAATCCTCAACACACGGTATGGACTTTCAGGCAGACTTAATTTGTCATTCCATCTCATAACATTTGATATACCTCTGAAATCAAGATAACAAATGTATGATTTCAATCAAGTATTCACAAGACAAGGTCCAAATCTTTATTCAGAAGCAATGAGCAGTCAATCATTAAATCATTCTTGGTCAGATCAGGCCATTTATTCAGTTCAGTTAATTGAACCTAATCTTATTTAGAGAAATTATTCAAACATGGATTTTCAGACAGACAAATCATGTGTCAATTTCAGTCAGATCAGCAGATTTATTCCAAGGCAGACAGACATGAATTCACAAATCATATCAGAGGCTTTATTCAAAAATGAAATTGAGATTAATTATCATGCTGAAATTTACATAAACCTATTTCTCTTCTTAGGAATTGAAATCTTTCATTGCCCAGAGGTTTAGTAAATATATCAGCTATCTGTTTTTCAGATTCAATAAAATGCAGTTCAATTTCATTTTTATTGACCTCATCTCTAAGAAAATGGTGTTTGATTTCTATGTGCTTAGTCCTAGAGTGATGAACATGATTTTTAGTGAGAGATATAGCACTAGTATTATCACATAAAATTGGAATGCATCTCAATTTTATTTGATAATCAATAAGTTGGTGCTTGATCCAGAGTACCTGGGCTGCACAGCTCCCAGCTGCAACATATTCTGCTTCAGCTGTAGATAGAGCAACAGTGTGTTACTTTTTAGAAGCCCATGTTACCAGACAACCACCTAGGTAGTGACAGTACCCACTAGTGCTTTTCCTATCTACCCTGCACCCTGCATAATCTGCATCAGTATAGGCTATGAGATCTAGCTCACACTTAGCAGGATACCAAAGTCCTAGTTCTAGGGTGCCTGATAGATACCTAAAAATCCTCTTTACAGCACTCAGATGTGACTCTTTAGGACTAGCCTGAAACCCAGCACACAAGCATACAGGAAACTGAATATCAGGCCTAGATGCTGTGAGGTAAAGAAGGGATCCGATCATACCTCTGTATAACTTTGGATCTACTGATTTACCTTCTGGATCACCATCAAGGCTGGTCGAGGTGCCCATGGGTGCAGCTATTGCCTTGAGATTTTCCATTTGATACTTTTTCAGCAGGTTCTTTATGTACTTTGACTGATTGATGAAGCTTCCTTCATATGTCTGAATAACCTGCATACCTAAAAAGAATTTCAATTCTCCCATTAAGCTCATCTCAAATTCATTTGTCATAAAAGCAGAGAATTCCTCACACATGGTTGGTTTAGTTGAACCAAATACTATATCATCTACATAAATTTGTACAACAAGAATATCTTTGTTGCTTACCTTTGTGAACAATGTCTGGTCAACTTCACCTCTAGAAAAACCCTTACAAGTGAGGAAGGAGCTCAGCCTGTCATACCAGGCCCTGGGTGCTTGTTTCAGTCCATATAAAGCCTTGTCTAACTTGTACACATGATCTGGGAAATCAAGACATTCAAAGCCTGGAGGTTGTTTAACAAATACATCCTCCTTTATTAGACCATTCAAAAAAGTAGATTTAACATCCATATGTTGCAATTTTATTCCTAGGCTACAAGCAAAGGCTAGAAGAATTCTGACAGCCTCTAACCTGGCGACAGGAGCAAAAGACTCCTCAAAGTCTACCCCATACTCCTGGTTGTACCCTTGTGCAACTAGCCTAGCTTTATTTCTAACTATCTTTCCCTACTCATCTGTTTTATTTCTGAAAACCCATTTAGTGCCTATAATAGAGCCATGAGTAGGTTTTGGAACTAGGTGCCATACCTTGTTCCTTTCAAATTGGTTCAGTTCCTCATGCATGGCATTTATCCAATGTTCATCTTTTAATGCACTATTTATGTCTTTGGGTTCTATCTGTGAGACTAGAGCAAAAGAATTTAATTCATTGTCTATTCTAAAGTGTGATCTAGTTCTAGGGGGTTCATTCAAATTACCAATAATATTTTCAAGATGGTGATCTCTAAGAACTCTAATATTGGTAAGATGATTACCTGTTCCTGCATTTACCTCCCCCTGACCTCTAGACCCACTTGTCTCACCTCCTTCTGCTGGTTCAGGATTTTCTTTTACTTTATTCTCCAGAATATCATCATCAAATTTGTCCATGCAGAAACCAGTTTCAGAATTATTTGAAAATTCGTCAAAGACAACATGTGGTGATTCTTCAACAATTTTAGAGTTCAGATTGTAAATTCTATAAGCTCTAGATTTCTCAGAGTAACCTAGAAAAATTCCAGGTTCACTTTTAGGTTCGAATTTGTCAAGATCTCTCTTGGAATTTACATGAATAAAACACTTGCAACAAAAAACTTTGAGATGTGCTATTGAAGGTTTCTTACCTTTTAAAATTTCATATGGAGTTTTGTGAGTAGAAGGTTTTACCATGGCCCTGTTGATGATATAACATGATGTGTTCACTGTCTCGGCCCAAAACCTTCTAGGTAGGTTACCTTCTGCCAGCATCGTCCTTGCCATTTCAACTAAAGTTCTGTTTCTT
The DNA here is from genome assembly GCA_022559845.1 of Amorphophallus konjac. Taxonomy (NCBI): domain Eukaryota; kingdom Viridiplantae; phylum Streptophyta; class Magnoliopsida; order Alismatales; family Araceae; genus Amorphophallus; species Amorphophallus konjac. The sequence goes on from JAHNEJ010001184.1 coordinate 53,529, forward strand.
CTTTCTACTACTCCATTTTGCTCTGGAGTCCTTGGAGAAGAGAACTTGTGATCGATTCCATTGTTCCTGCAGAAATCATCAAATTGTGAGTTTTCAAACTCACCACCATGGTCAGACAATATATTCAGAATTGAGTGCTAACCACCCTGATTTATTTTATGGTAAAACTCTTCAAATTCAGCAAATGCATCATGTTTATGTGTTAAGAAGAATACCCATGTAAACCTAGAGAAGTCATCTATCAACACATAGCCATATCTGTTACCAGATAAGCTGGCTGATCTAGATGGTCCAAATAAATCCATATGAACCAGCTCAAATGGTTTTAAGGACATGCTTTCAGTTCTGAGTTTAAATGACTTCCTAGTTTGCTTACATTGAATACACACTTCACATATTTTGTCATTTTTCTTAAATGTATTTTCAGGGAGGCCCTTAACCATGCTGTGTTTATTCAATTTGTGCAGCACAGTATAGCTAGCATGACCCAACCTGCGGTGCCAAAGACTGGTTGTGTCATCCTTGCTAACTGTGAGATATAGACTTGAATGTGCTTCATTATCTAAATCTACCATGTAGATATTATTGACCCTCTTACCAATGAATTTAACAGTTTCAGAATTTGGTTCAAAAATTATACATGCAAGAGAATCAAATACAACCTTATGCCCTTTATCACTATGCTGGCTAATACTAAGAAGGTTATAGGCAAGTCCTTCAACTAATAAAACTTCCTCAATGCAGCAAGAAGAGTTCTTACCTACTTTACTTGTTCCAATAATTCTGCCCTTGGTATTACCTCAAAAGTAACATGACCACCATTCTTTTCAGCTAGCATGCAGAATTTTTCCTTGTCCCCGGTCATGTGCCTCGAGCAGCCACTATCAAGATACCACTTATTTTGTCTGGCTGCCAAGCATACCTGCAAGCAGAATCAAGCAGAAAATTTTGGAACCCAAGTCTGTTTGGGCCCCAAATAAGCATTCATCTCATGCAAACATGATACAAGTTGTTTTGGTAACCACACTTGATTTTGTTTCTTCACTGCAGGTGTAGAGCTCTTGATATTCAACTTGGTCTATTTTTTTTTATCTCTAATTTTATGAAATTGGGTTTGAGGTGTTCCACTTTTCTTTTTAAGCTCATTCTGGAATTGTCTTTGCCAGTTACCATTCCAATGGGCATTGGAAATAACATGAACATAGGGAACTCTGGACTGATTGGGCATGAATTTGGCAAAACCATGAAAGCTCTGGCTTCTAGGAGTTTTATGCCAGGGACGCACATAAGAATTCAAGGAATAAGTTCTATACCTTGATCTAGTGTAGAAATTTCTTTAATCTTTCCTATCAGAGTAGTGGTGATAAGAGTTTTGAAATGAAGAACGGGTTGGAGCATTATGATAGGAACCTTCACCTGAGTTCCCTCTACTAAAACCATGAGTGCCGAATGCTTTGAACCCAGAATGAGTAAAGGTGGGTGCAGATTTGAAATTGCCTTGGCCTTTCTGTTGAAACTGAGTTATTTTGGCCTTGGGGCTTCTATGAGTTTTTGTTTCAGCTCCTGACCCCTAATCTGAGCTCTGGTCTGAGGTGTGGTGGTGTATGAACATGATCCCTTAGACATCTTTATCTTCTCTTTTCCCTTGTCCTTGACACTGGGCTTAGTTTTCTTAACATTTTCAATCTATTTTTCTTTCTGGATTTGTTCAGATGTCATCTTTATTAAGGGTTGTGATGTTCTCTTTTCAGCCACAAAAGAGATGGTTCTGACATCAAAACTTTTCTGATTAGATGGATTAAAGCCTAATCCTTCCTTCCTAAAATTAACTCTAGTTCCCAAGATAGCATTAAGATTTTCTAAACCCTGTGTCATTTTTTCTAGGGTTTTCTGTTTTTCTTGGTTTTCTTTTTCCAAATTTTCAATGACCTTTTTCAGATCCGAATTCACTCCATTGACAGCCTCATATTTTTCAGTGATTATTCTAGTTTGATCTCTACATTCTTGCAACTTTATTTTGAGCTCATCAATAAAGTTTTTCGGTTCTTCATTTTCAGTTTTTAGATCATTCAAAAGAATTTTATCTTTTTCAGTTTCATCAAGAGAGTTTTTCAGTTTGAGAATTTTCATTTCCAGACATGAAACTTTATCACTTAGAGTAGTATCTTGAGCTAATGAAGTGATTTTCCTTTTCAGATGCCTATTTTCTTTACGTACTTCATCATATTTATCTAGCAGTTCAGTATATGCATCTTCCCAATCACTGTGAGAGAAATTATCGAAAGGTGAGATTACCTCATCATTTTCTTCATAACTTTTGGCCATGAGACATAGCCTATCTTCCTTCTCACTTTCAGAAGAGCTACTCTGACTTTCCTCCTCCTCGTCGCTCCAGGTACTCACCATGGCCTTCTTTTTGTTGCTCTTCTTTCTATGCACCTTTTCTTTCAACTTAGGACAGTCTGCCTTGAGATGTCCTGCCTTCCTGCAATTATAACAAATAATTTCATCAGATTTCTTAGCAAAATCAGATTTATGTTTTGACTGTCTCTTTCCTGAATAATGTCTTCTTCTATTCCCTTTCCTTTCCTATCTAAGAATTCTTCTAAAGCTCCTGGTCAGCATAGCAAACGGATCTTGATCATCTCCAGAGCTGCTAGAGCTGCTAGAGATATTCTCACTGGATGACTCCTTTTTACTAGAAGTAACCTTAAGCGCCAGGGGTTTCCTTTTCTTCTCGGGCTCCTCAATATTCTTCAGATTTATCTCATATGCCATGAGAGATCCTATAAGTTCATCCACGGTAGTAGCAGCAAGGTTCCTGGACTCCTCCATGACAGTGGCCTTAGTGTGCCAGATAGGTGTCAAGGACCTAAGGATTTTCTTGACTAGCTCATATTAAGTGTAAGTCTTACCCAAACTCCTTAAGATGTTAATGATTACCATCAATTGAGCAAACATTTCGGAGATGGACTCATCATGCTTCATTCTGAAGGCCTCGTACTCAGTCATTAGCATATTAACCTTGGTTTCTCTGACCTGAGAAGTTCCCACGTAAATAACTTCTAATTTGTCCCACATTTCCTTAGCGGTAGTGCAAGAAGATACTCTGGAAAACTCGGTGGGATGAAGAGCACACTGCATAGCATTTACATCGCTCCAATTCAAGGTGCACCTACGAATCTGCTCTTTAGTCCAGACTTCCTCATCATGGGGAAGTTCAAAAGGACCTTTACTAACAATCTTCCATATCTCATAGTCCTTGGCTCTCAAAAAAACCTACATTCTACTTTTCCAATAAGGATAGTTCGAGCCATCAAAGTATGGTGGCTTGGTGGTCGAGTGACCCTCAGCAGTTAACCCTCTAGAATCCATATCTAACCTCTCTAGGATGTGAAGCCTTTAACAGAGAGTTAGGCTCTGATACCAAGTGTAGAGATCTAGAGGGGGGTGAATAGATCTTTACCCCTAAAAATAACGAGATTAAATGATAGAAGCGGAATACAGAATTACTTAATCTCACCAGTCAAAGTGATTACAGAACTATCAGCTCAGAAATCACTATCAGTAAGCAGAGATATCAGTATATATGATAACTGACTTAATGGCTGATTGATCTATTGCACATCAGTGAACCAGAAGAGGTACCTGGTGGAGGTTCGACTCTAGGAGACTCCGCACGCTAGATCGTCCACCTTCCAGGTAGGCTTGGCCTACCCTTTGTGTGGCGCCTTTTTATATACCTTCTCCTAGCTCTCAAATGAGCAAGAGATGCAGCAATTAATTCAGACAACTAAGCAAAGAATGAAGCAGCAATCACACATACAAACACAACCACAGACACACGAGATTTTAAGTGGTTCGATCTCCTTCAGAGATCTACGTCCACCCCTTACTCAATCGAGTAAGGCTTCACTGCTGGGCAACACAGCTTGCCACCGCTGATCCACAGCTTTGGGGAACAAGTTCCCTACAGATGCTGAGCCTTGCAGCTTAAGCCGACCAGAGGATTCTTCCTCTGCTGCTGGACAATACAGCTTAGCCAACCGCTGACTTACAGCTTTAACAATCCGCTGACATATAGCTTGAGTAAACAAAGGTTTGTAAAAGCAAATGAAGAAAACTAAGAAGACAAAAGAATGTAGCTCTGAACTGAGCAAATATAGCTCTAAATCGAGCAGACTGGTTCTGGTTTTGAACCAGGAACCAGGAACATAAAGCACTTTTACTCACTGAACTTCAACGCACTGCTCTTCCTTAATTCAATCCTTTCTCTTCAACTGATCAGCCTCACTCAGGAATCTTCTTGCTGGATGCTCACACTTCTTCTCTCTTGGCCTTCTATTTCTCTCGATCTCTTCAAGCTCTCTGCTCATTCATTTCTATCAAACTGGGCGATCGACCCTCCTTTTATAGACTACAGGAACTGGGCGCGTGGTTGCCACAATTCCCGCCTAAAATTCAAACATATCTGATCCAGAACTTTCCATGTGTCACCATCACATTGCCGCTGCTTTACACGTGGCAAGATCCCCTGGTATCAGCCTACCTTGGATCACGTGCTGATTACCTGGTACTTAGATTCCACGTGAGATGAGCCGCGGGTTGCTCAGTTGGTGCTCGATCATATAGCTGACCTGGCAGAATATCAGACATGTTATAAGCCATTTGATAATATACAAAGACCCAAAACAAAACATGCACTGACTTGTAGCAAGAGTAAACACAACATACACTGACCTATGTTTGTATAAGACACATCATGCACAGACCTTAAGTGTGCGAGATAAAAACCAGCACTGACATTACATGCATGAAATCTGGGCTAGCACAGACGTAATGGTGTCATAGCAAATGTGCTCAGACCTGTCCTAGCAGATGTGCTCGGACCTCAAAACGCATGTCTACAGCCATTACACACAGTGTGCACTGACTTGTGTGTGCATGATGCAGGATGTGCATCGACCTGATACTATCCTAGAAATTATGCTCTGACTTGTCTTAGCAAATGTGCTCAGACCTATAGCAAACCTAAGGTAAGTGTGCATCGACGTTATTTGAAGACATGCAAAAGTGCTCGGACTTTGCAATGAGCCTGAAACCAACCATGCACCGACTCATATTGGACCAATTCAAAGCATGCTCTGACCTCATTTGCTCAAATAAGCAAACATGCTCAGACGTTGAACGGGATATGCTCTGACCTTGTATGGCCTATGACTGACTATGCACAGACTTCATTTTGCACAAGACAGAATGTGCATCGACCTGCCCACACATGTAGAAAGCCTGCACCGACCACTGTTATGAACGATTTAAAGAATGCACCGACCTGTATGAAGACTGAGACATATGTGCACCGACTATGCTACACATGCACCGACTCCAACAGTGAAGTGCAAAGACTATGCGTGCAGTTCCACAGGAACTTGCACCGACCTTATTTATAACTGACAACTACATGGTAAGCTGCTAGCACAGACCTGGTATGCTTCATGCACTGACCTATATGCACGTGAACATGGGTCGTGTGTGAGGCAGAACATGCACTAACCCTTACATGCGTGAGACAATGCATGCACCGACTTGTGAATGCATTATAGAGAACATGCACCGACTTTCAATTATGCTATGGACAACGTGCACCGACCTCAGAAAACTAGCATTGACCCTAGTGTGCTTAAAGAACAATTAGCATCGACTTTGAGTGAACAAGTAATGCATCTAGCACCGACCTAGAGATATTTGTGCACAGACTTTATGTGAGGGAGGAAAACATGCACAGACTTATAGAAAACTATACTAACACTGACTAAGTTGATTTCATCAAAATAATCAATGCTACAGGCATCAATACAATTTTAACAGTGAATTCAGTAAGTCAACCCAGTCAATTAAACTGATGCCAATCATTCAAAACACACAGACTCCTAACAACTCCTAACAGAAATTATGACCAGAGGAGTCAGATTATTCTTCCCCAGACATCATCAAATCAGGAGGCACAACAAACACAACACTCTACCATGTAGAAAAGTAGAACACTTTAGCATCTCCTGCTGTGTTATCCTGTCCAAAAGGTTTGGGTGCCCACTAGGACACTCGATACCTTCGATAAGTCAAATCTTAGCATAGAGCCTTCTTTTATCCAGAAAAACTGAAGTAAAGTCTGAATAGGTAATGCAAAAGATTTCTCTGAAAAATAAAAACTTATGAATGAATAATGTGGCAGTGTGCAGCTCTTGCTCCAAGGGGACAGTAATCATTAGACAAAGGTCAGGCAGGCTATCGTGCAGGTTTGAAGCCTTTATATGCTTGTATTCTTTTAGTTTTTGTCATTTGAGCTTTTGACTAAACTTTTAAGAAATGGTGCACAGAAACAACTGAAATTTTTGGTGGAAGACGAATTTATTTGTCTACCCACCACCTTATTTTTTTCAGGACTTTACAGTTCAGAGAATCATGAACCGTGGATCGGACTGCATGGGGGGGGGGGGGTGAAGAAGAAGTAGGTAAATGCACTCTAAAGAAACAAAATCAAAACAGACAGTAGTATATGCTAAAATAACAAGTCGTACAAAATATGTTGAGTTCTCTGATCACTCCTATCCCATATAAATAATAAATCCACAAGGCATGAATTAAAATACAATAAAATGTCACTTTATAGAAATACCTATCATTGGCTAGGTTCCAAGCTTCCTGCCTGAGCTCAGGAGGTGCTCCAAGTGTAGCAAGATAATTTGATATAAACTTGTGAGGATGCTCAACATGGCAGATGAAGCCCATTTCTTTCAACAGGTGCCGTTCCGTCCGGATCAAATCATTCTTCAGGTCTGCATATTTCTATAAAAAATAAACATACATCAAACATGCATGATTCTCTTCCATGTTGTAACAGAACACATATAAAAGATATAATGGTCTATTATCTAACAAAAAATAGCACAATAATGACAGATATAAATCTATAGTAGTTTATTGTTTAACAGAATATAGCATAGCTCAAATATTGATTGGTATATTGGCATGCTCTTGTCATTCAGGACGAAGGTACTCACTCAAATAAACAAAAAGCCTGAGCGCATATTTTCAAGGCAAGAAACCAGTGAGGTAGATCAAAAACTAAGAAACACCATAAGATAAGTTCAAAAAAATCAAGCATAACTTAGAATTACTTGATGTGAACTATGCTACATTAACTTCATCTTTAGAAGCAATAGCCAATACCTGAAAGGAATCAGATGGAAAGTGGGGGACGTGAAAACAAACCTTTGAAAATACATCAAAGTGCTCAATTGGTGCATTCTCCCTCCTTAATTCCATTCTATGAAAAACTATAATGACATGTTTTGCTTTTCTTGGGCTCTCCTCCAGTTTCGAGGCTAACCACACACAACTTGCAGCAACCCTCTACGAGGAAACAAAATAAAATAATTACATAAGAGCTCAGCATACAAGTGTCTAAAAGCAAAAAAGGTGTATGCAATAGATGTAGCTATCCAAGGTTGTGTGCAGGAAATGAACATTTGAATGATTTCATCCGAGGCTCATGCTAGTAACCATTTTCAAAAGTCTGAGAATGCTTGGGATTTCAATTCCAGAAATGAAGCGAATATGAGTGTCAACTCATTCTTTAATCAAAGTGTAAACCACCGAAAGCAGGTAAACTTGAAGTGATTTGCAGTTCACCAAGCAGCAAAGTGTCTTATTATGACTAAGCTGACCAAAATCACTCATTCCCAAATGCAACCGTATTGAAACAGCACCTTTCTGGCCCACAGCTTTATGGTGTGGATGTTGGATAGAAAGAAAGGTAACCACGGAGTATTACCTTGACGCCAAACCGGGCAAATGACTTCTTGCAATAAAATCTGTGGAAAAGAACTTGGCCCGTGGCCATGACAGCTTGAGGTCTGAAGCAGTCACGGCAAACAAAAAAATCCTCATGGAACAAATTAAGCAAAAATAAAGGTACAGAGGTCAACCATACAGGAAAATCACAACGTTTCACTGTTGCCTACTGAGAAAAATATACCTAGCTATAGATTGAAATCATCAACAAATGAAACAAGGAAAAGAAACCAAGACTGTGTCTATCTACAAATCAGAAGGATACAATTTAAGTAGGATGCCACTCTCTTGAATAAGGTCACATCCATAGATCCGAAGAGTAGTCTCTGTGGCTTCATCTATTCCATCTTTCCGAGAAGGGGAATTCCTCAATTGTTCATCCGTGAGATAAAACGTATCGATCGCAGTGTAAATCATTTTGAAGATGGTCAATGACAACACTTACTGCAACAAGACAACAAAGAGTTTCAGATATCTGAATCGATAGAAGACCTAATTTATAGAATTTCATACATCCCAAAAAGGAACGTTAAATTCGGGCAATTTCATGGACATAATAACCAAGTAAAAACAAAATTCTAAATTTTTGAAGTGTTTGCATGAAGCCTACATGCACTTTTCACAATCCAATTTTCCACTGCAAACATCAACGTCCTTATGGTATACTAGTAGCTTATTTTCAAGCCATCGTGTCAGACAATAATAAAATTTATAATATGTAACTAATGCAAAGATAGATTTTGTATTAGACATGTATGGATGAGATTTTATGAGACCATGCTATTTCTTTTTGCTGCAAGTGGTTGGTACCACGAGATTGTATTAAAGTAAAAAATCTGAGTGATGTACAAGTATATTCAGAATGCTCCCAAAAACTCCCTATATAGAAAAATTCCTCACACCAAGAAGGTGTGTCACCCACTAACCTCCCAATAACATCAAAAAAAAGAGTTGTGAGAGCCCACATTACATATAACCGAAGCCCACTCTCTCACATGCTCCAAAATAAAAGAGAGAGTCCTATCAAGACTCTAGCTTCCCTTCTGAAGTCTCTATTGCTCCTTTCACCCCATAAGGCCCAAAAGGTAGCATGGAGGATGAGCCACCAAATGAGTTTGTCGCCCTTGAGAGTCGATCGTTTGTGCCTCCTTCCTATCAACAGTTGCACATCATCTTCTAAGCAAATGGTGTCTGAGAAACTGCTCAGAAGCTATGTCCACACCTCCTTGGAGAAGGAGCATCCTACAAAAAGATGATCAAGGGTCTCCTCCTCCTTACCGCATAGTCAGCATAGTGTTGGAATACCCTCTAGGAGACATGCCAGCCTATCGCATGTCAACAGACGCCCATGTGAAATCCTCCATAAAAGTAACTTCACTTTCAGGGGGCTTCTAAGGGTCCAAATCTGATGCCAAAACATGTCTCACTCCTCCACCTGCAATCAGATTAGATGCTGATCTGACTGAGAACCTTCCATCCTTGTCCCACATCCACCACCACCTGTCAATGCCACTTACATTTAGGACAAAATCTAAGAGCAAGGATAGGAGTTTCTCCAGTTGATCAATCTCCTCCACCCTAACGTTTCTTTTGAAAGATAGATCCCAAGTGCCTCCTGATAGATGTGCCTCAAAAAATTGGGAGACTGATGCCGCCCATGTAGAGGTAGCCGCCCATGTGCTGCGGAAAGATGTTCTTAGTGTAAAGTCACCACACCACCTATCTTTCCAGAATGAACACTCCCTCCCACTCCCCACTTATACCCGTACACTAACCATAATGATATCCATGCGGCTCAAGATACCCCTCCAGATGGGAGAAATATTGTGCTTAGAAACGAGGGTCAGGTCCCAATCCCTTATTCTCTCAATAGTCTATGCAGTCCGAGGCGAGATGCAACCAAGGCCTCGAAGGCCTATGCCATGGCTTAAGCATTTGAGGTATTTGAGATGTTATTTTATTAAAATAACATATATAATTTAAAATTATAAATATGTCTAAACATCACAAAAAATACATATATAAAATCAATAAACTCCCTAAATTCATCCATTCCTACAATCAAATAAATTTAAATAAAATTAACAAAAAATCAAACAAATTTAAAAAAAATCAATTTACTGTTTAAGCTCCTTGTTGTCCGGAGTGTCCAAAACGAATACTTCAGTGTTCCCCTGCAGCATACCGGCATGAGAATATGATTAGAAAGAGAAAGAGAGAGAGAGAGAGAGAGTGGAAGAGAGAGTGAGAGTGGAAGAGAGAGAGGGGGGTCGGCCCCCCTGTCTTTGCCTGTGACTGTGTGTGTGAAACAGAGTGAGTGAGTAAGAGAGGGTGTGTGTGTGTGTGTGTGTGTGTGTGTGTGTGTGTGTGTGTGTGTGTGTGTGTGACAGAGAGACAGTGAGACAGAGAGTGAGCTGTGTGTATGTGAGAGAGAGAGAGTAAGACAGAGAGGGTGGAACAGAGAGAAAGAGTAAGACAGAGGGGTATGTGTGTGTGTGAGAGGGAGAGAGAGAGAGAGTGAGAGAGAAGGGACACGGGAGGGATCGTTAGGGGAAAGAGAAGAGAAAGGGGGGAGACGGGAAAGACCTACCGCTCGCCCCCGCGCTGCTCACCGCCGTCCGCCGTGCCGTTCGCCGCCGTCCACGAAGCTGCCGTCCGCCGCAGGAGTCGATCGCTGATGCCGTTCGCACGAGACAGGAAGGAGACGCGAGAGAGGGGGAAGACTAGGGTTACGATCGGGGAGAGAGAAGAGAAAGGGATGGTGGGGCTCGGCCTCGGATCCCGTTATTGGGCTCGCAGGCCTGGGCCGGGCCACTAGGCGATTTGGGCCGGAGGGAGTCGCCTCGCCTCCTCGCCTGGGCCAGTAGGCCGAACCTTGCCACTTCTTCTGGTTTTTTTTTTAACGCCGCGTTTGACAATTTTGTTGGTGTTGAATTTGTCTAGAAATATAAATCATTAGAAAGAGAGAAAAAATAGTTGAAACAAAATTTAAAGATTTTAAAAAATGAGATATTTTCTCTCCATCTCTTTCTAAAACTTAAAAATTAATATTTTACTATGTTGATGTGACCTTAAGATTTTTTAGAAGTGGAGTTTTCAAGATCACAAGCCAAAGCCTAATAATAGAGTTGCCCGACCTAAAAACCGGAGAACATAAATCCACGCACCCAAGATCAAACCCTCAAAGGTACCCTGAGCCGTGGGCTCACCGAATCTTCTGGTCTCTTCAAAAACCAAAAATATACAGGGATCTAATACAATCAATGCCAATTAAATTAAAATTGAGGATATATATTGAAAGATAACGTCCACTTTGTCTAAATTGCAAGACATGAAACTATGCAGGTCTACAATATAAAATTCAAAGATAATGAATTAGATGTATCGATTGCAGAATATTGAATATAAAATTCAAAAGAAAGTGGATTTTATAAAATGAGGGGTACATATATATGTTCCATTGTTCTGCATCTTTCCGTTGCCCTTAGAAAGGCCTATCCAGTGATTAAATTCGTACACGATCTTATCTACCTTTGCAGATGAAATGGAATATATATAATCTCTAAACGTGATATTACAATTTCCCATTTTATGGAAAATTACGGTGAGCGAGTTTCTCTAATTTCTGTGTCAAATGGCGGTAGTGCGTAGAAATCCAAAAAAAAAAAAAAAACAGAAAGCAAGTTAAGATAATCAAACATATCATAGTTAATTCAATGGATAGATCTTTCTAAAAGCTGTTCCCTGCTGCACTTGTGCGCTCGGGGGTGACTTGTGTAAATCATAGCTATTCATTGGATAGATTTTTCCAAGATTTATTCCATGCGGCACTTGTGCGCTGTGTGTGTGCGTGTGCGAGTGCGTGCGTGTGCGAGTGCGTGCGTGCGTGTGCGTGTGTGTGCGCGGGCGTGTGCGCACGTGTCTAAGAGAGAGAGAGAGATTGCTGGGATGGGGAAGATTTGTCACCGCCATCCCTACAGCTCTCGTGGCATGGACGAGAGAGATAGAGAGATAGAGATGGGTCAAGTCATCGGCATTTGAGAGAGAGTTGAGCGAGCATCACTAGACAGAGTGCTCGTCTAGATCCGATAACCAGTTTTCCCCTAACCCGAAGTAAACGGAGTCCTCGTCCACTGAGAGGCCCATGGTAACCGGCTCAACTGTCTCACGAGAACGCCCTTGACCTCTCTAAGCTCGGGTGGTATGCCTCAACATCGCTCGGAATCTCCCTCCCGCACTGGAGGGCTGAAAACCACAAGAACGTTAGCCTAGACAGTAAAACTAACCGTCGTCGTCTCACATGAACAATGCGGGAGCAACCCTCCGCGAAAACGTAAGATCACGGGGGAACAACTCTCCACGAAAACACAAGATCACGCGAAAATAACCCTCTGCGAAAATACGAGGTCACGAAGGACACCCGACAACAAAAATTAGGGTGGCCACACAACTGGCCGCCTACTTGTAGGGGCAGTCAGACACCTGGCCACCCAACACCTTGGACGGCCACTTGTCTGGCCGCCCACCAAACTTGGGCGGCCACTTAGTTGGTTGCCCACCTACTCACATCCCTGGGCGGCTAGATAGTTGGCCGCCTAATTCCCTTGGGCAGCCATCGACCTGGCCGCCCACAGACGTCGATGGCCACCTATATGGCCGCCTTCCGTGGAGTTATTCTCAAATAGAACCCCGATTCGAGAGTTCGAACCCACGCCCACATTGTCCCAAACGATGGGAAAAACACAAGGAAACTTCTCTCCTCCAATCACACTATCGAAAAACACCAATTATACTACAAATCGCTATCTGGATCACGTGAAAATCACCTCACAACCCTGAGCATGCTTTTACCCCCTAGTATGGAATAAGTCCTCTTTCTCACTCGAATCAGCTCAAATCAAAGGAGAAACATGGGAGGAAGGGCTAGGAACCATCCTCGTACCTCTTATGATGATTTACACGTTGGAAAACATTGATCCACATCGAAATCGTTGAAACCCACGAACGGTCCATCGTCTTCACTAACAAAACGTTGTCGCTCCACCTCTAGATCTCGCCCCATGTCTCGTCATTTGCTGTCGCCGTCGTTCGGCCACCTCGCCCCTCCACGTTCGTCGTTGGCCGCGATGAGGAGGGAGAACGGAGGAGGAAGAGGAGAAAATGGGGAGAGAGAAGGGGGTGGGGGTTTATTTATAAGTTTTTGTTTTTGGGGGTTTAAATTTGGAATTATGAATTTTTTATCAGTACCCCAAATAACATCGAAAGACGTGTAACTCGCCCATCATGTCATGATGACTCCCAAAAAAATTAATAATTATTATTTGGCGATCCGAAGATCCATTATTCCACTACAAGAAAAAGTGGCAATAGCGACCGAATTAGAGACCGAATAAATCGGTCGCTAGTCGGTCCCAAATAGCGACCATATAGCGACCGATATAATCGGTCGCACGTCTGAGACCCATTTTGCGACCGAATTTATTTCGGTCTCTAATCGGTCGCTGATCTTGCGACCGAATTTATTTAGGTCGCGAAGCGGTCGCGGATCACTCATCTCCCCCCCCCCCCCCGCCACCAGCTCCCCCCCCCTCCCCCCCGCGTCCCCCCCCCTCCCCCCTGCGGCCCCCTCCCGCCCGAGCCCCCCTCCGCCCGAGCCCCCCCTCCCCCTGCGGCCCCCTCCCCTCCCGCCCGAGCCCCCCCCTCCCCCTGCGGCCCCCTCCCGCCCGAGCCCCTCTCCGCCCTAGCCCCCCCCTCCCCCTGCGGCCCCCTCCCGTCCGAGCCCCTCTCCGCCCTAGCCCCCCCTCCCCCTGCTGCCCCCTCCCGCCCGAGCCCCTCTCCGCCCGAGCCCCCCCTCCCCCTCCCGCCGGAGCCCCCCTCCGCCCGAGCCCCCCCTCCCCTTGCGGCCCCTCTCCCGCCCGAGCCCCTCTCCGCCCGAGCCCCCCCTCCCCCTGCGGCGCCCTCCTGTCCGAGCCCCTCTCCGCCCTAGCCCCCCCTCCCCCTGCTGCCCCCTCCGGCCCGAGCCCCTCTCCGCCCGAGCCCCCCCTCCCTCTGCGGCCCCCCCATCTCCCCCCCGCAACCAGCTCCCATCGGCGGTGGACGGACGGCTGCGAGCGGCGGCGGGGACCGGCCATCGGAGGTAAGCGAGGCGGACCCCCGCCAGAGCCCCCCTCCGCCCGAGCCCCCCCTCCCCCTGCGGCCCCCTCCCGCCCGAGCCCCTCTCCGCCCGAGCCCCTCTCCGCCCGAGCCCCCCCTCCCCCTGCGGCCCCCTCCCGCCGGAGCCCCCCTCCGCCCGAGCCCCCCCTCCCCTTGCGGCCCCTCTCCCGCCCGAGCCCCTCTCCGCCCGAGCCCCCCCTCCCCCTGCGGCCCCCTCCCGCCCGAGCCCCCCCTCCCCCTCCGGCGCTGCTCTCCCCTCCCCATCTGGTTTCCCCCTCCGGCGCGGCTCTCCCCTCCCCATCCGGTCCCCCCTCCGGCTCCGGTCCCCCCTCCGCAGGGCCCCCCCTCCGGCTCCGCCCCCCCCTCCGCAGGGCCACCCCTCCGGCTCCGGTTCCCCCTCCGCAGGGCCCCCCCTCGGGCTCCGGGCCCCCCGCCGGCTCCGGTCCCCCCTCCGCAGGGCCCCCCTCCGGCTCCGGTCCCCCCTCCGGCTCCGGTCCCCCCACCGGCTCCGGTTCCCCCTCCGCAGGGCCCCCCCTCCGGCTCCGGTCCCCTCCTCCGGCCCCGGTATTAAATTTTAATATCCTGCTATATTTGATTTCTGCTCTTATGAATGTGTTGGATGTTAAAATAAAATTCATGCTTGGAGTGATCTCTGATCTCAAACTAGCCCACCCACCTCCTGTTGCTACAGTACCATTAGGAACTGGGAACAATCTTCCTTTTGCATTTGGCTGGGTAGGTTACATTTCCACATGTATAATGTACATGTACAATTTGACTTGTTCATGCATGTGCATGTGGTTTGGGGCTCAGGGGATGCTGATCATGTACTTGCTTTCACAATTAGACAAGCTAGTCACATTGGGGTTCCTTAATTTCCATTTGTGTACATGCTCCCAATTTTAACCATTTTTTAGCCTTCTTCTGAGCCTTAATTGGCTACATTATGTTGATACTTAACAGTGGTGAGCAATGCATTATGCATTCTGAGGACCCCGAGTGGGTCGATAGAACAAGTTACTTCCTTTTCCTTGCTTTTCAGATGATGTATTCAATTTTAGAATTCATCACGTTATCCAACAAATGGATGCACATGAGATTAGATGCCTTTATTTTTCTTTTCCAAGTCCTAAGGTGAAAGCAACTGCTGTTGTAGGGAAAGAAGAATCCTGGTAATGGATGTATATGTATTTGGAGCTGATAATCAGTGGTGTACCCAAAATAAATAAACTAATATAATAGGTATTAATATGATGTTTAAATTTTATTTTATATATACTTGATCATTAGATTAAATTAATGGATGATATTAAAGGATAAAATAGTAATTTAAGTATTATTCAATTATCTGATATTTATATGATACCTATAATACTGTAGCTTTTCGATAGAACTATAGGGTCTTATAAGACAGTTTAAGATGGTAGTTTCCTTGTTGACTTGGATTTGGATGCACCCGCACCCCATATCTGCACCAAAATCAGACCTGTTCATCCTTAGCCTGGATCTAAAGATTCAATTATGTTCAAAAGCATCTGGCAGCATGATTTCTTCATGTGTTTGTGGGAGTGGATCATAGATTCGTATGCATGCACTCAGTCAGAATCTTTTTTCCTTTTTCCCTTGTCCGTAGTCCAAATGGAATGATATGCAAGATATATATCTGACTATCACAACCTTATGATGTAGAGAGTTTGCTGCTGATTTTATTTTTTCTTTATGAAATGTAATTCAGTTGGCATATAATCATGAGGATGAGAATTCCTAAAGAAGGCTCTTGTGATCGTGTGGCGCTTCTAATCAGATTTCTAAAACAGAATGATGCACCTAACCTTATTTAGATGCTGGGCGGTTTGATCACGTATCTTGCAATATATCCATGCTCTGTCTAATCAGAATACTGTGTCTGAAGACCACTGTTCCGTTGTTTATTTTTTCTTTTTTGTTATTTAGACTTGTAGCATTTCTAAAATAGTAATTATATATGAAGCTAGAGATAGTTGGGTGTTACTTGCAGCATTTCCAGCACATTCATAAGAGCATGAATTTTATTTTAACATGTTACTGCTATGTTTTTAGAATGTGTTATTATCTTGTCAATATTTAATTAGTTGGGTGTTGTATGTGAGCTGAGATGCGTGGGTGCAACCTAACATTGCACGCATCTTAGGAGAGCGTGTTAAACCCGTGTCAATCAATCTACCCGTTCAAGACTTTGGGATTGATGTGCACGTTCTCATTTTGAATGATGAGAATGTGTATATCTAACTCAAAGTCTTGAATTGTCCCGTTTGGACAGTCTGTGAATGTTTGATCGCACTTAGGTGGTTAATTACTATATGTGTTTGTGTTGTTTGTTAAAAATTTTGGCTGGATGCGTCTTCTCACTCCTCTCTGATATACCTTTATTGATTTTGATTAATTTCTTAACCACTTATTAGTAAGTGTTTAAGAAAATTTCTTAATCAATAAATATTTTGTGGTATATCGGAGAGGTGTGGGGAGATGCTGCCGAAATTTTTAGCAAATAACACAACACATATAGTAATTAATCGTGCGATCAAACCTTCACAGATGGGTTAAAAAGTGAAAATCTAAATGATATTTCCGTCCTATTTAAAATGGCAGAGATGGACGATGTGAGGAAAGGGTTGGACTTTTTATTTTGTTAAACATGTTAAAGTTTTGTGTGTTTACATTTCATTCGCATAGGGAAAATGTCTGAAGATCGTTCATGGATGTACCGTAGAGTAGTTGATCAGGTGGTGTCTATGGAATTTAAAAATGGAGTTGAGAGATTCATTCAGTTTGCTTTGAGAAATCCTATTGAAGCTGTAGATTGTGAGGGTCGTATCCGATGTCCTTGTGTAGTCTGTAAGAATTTGAAGTGGCTGACAACATGGGATGTATAACGTCATTTATACAGAAAGGGGTTTGTTAAAGATTATACAAACTGGATATGTCATGGTGAAACATTGTGGTCCTACGAGCCTGCCAATAGAGGAAGTGGAAGTTCATATGTTGATATGGTCATAGATGCTGCTGGTCCAGAACTGGAACTTATTGATAGAAATGGTAAAACAGTTAAACCGAAAGCAATTTACGCCCTTGGAGCTGCACAGATTAAAGAAGTATGCTTTTGGCTAAAACAATTGAGATTTCCAGATGGTTATGTGTCTAACATTGCTCGTTGCGTGAATACAAATGAGGGGAAAATATATGGAATGAAAAGTCATGACTGTCATGTGTTCATGCAGAGGTTGTTACCTATTGTATTTCGTGATATGATGCCGAAGCCGATATGGGGAGCAGTGACTGAGTTAAGTCAGTTTTTCAAAATTTTATGTGCATCAGAGCTCAGGTATGAAGATGTGGAAACTATTGAACAGAATGTGATCACGACAGTTTGTAGATTGGAAAAGATATTTCCACCCTCATTCTTTGATTCAATGGAGCACCTGCTTATACACTTATCATATGAGGCTAAAGTAGGAGGGCCAGTACAATTTAGATGGATGTATCCATTTGAGAGGTAATATATATATATTTTCTCCTCATAATTCAATTAGATGCTGATGTGTTTTTCATTATCTTATGAACATTCTGGTAGGTGCATGCATGAATTGAAAATGAAAGTTCGCAACAAGGCAAAAGTAGAGGGTTCCATTACGGAGGCGTACATTATGGAAGAAATATCAAATTTCTGTTCAATGTACTTTGAACCTGAGGTACAAACTCGTCGTACTCGGCCACCACGTAATGATGATGGGGGAGACTCCGTTCACTCTGAGCGGCTGTCATATTTAAGTATCCTGGACGTGCGTATGGACGTTCTTCGAGTCGGATGCTAAATGATAGAGAATTGCACTGTGCAGAAATGTACATCCTTTTAAATTGTATGGAGGTTGAACCTTATGTTGCGTAAGTTCTCTGCTCACATTACATTGTGTCTATAACTTATTATTTTTCATTCCATCTATAATGCTCCAATGGTCGTAATACAGACAATTTGACTCAGAATTAATCCAAAGATGTCCATATCTCACTGACATGGAGGTTGAAAAAGAACGAGAAAAATCATTTGCTTCTTGGCTGAAATATCGTGTAAGTATTATTACTACTCTTTCTCCTTGTTAGGCCAATGACAAATTCTGACTAGTGTGCTCTCCATATGTAGGTTGAAAATGGTTTTATTACTGATCAAAGAATTCGAGAGAGTAGTTATGGCCCATCGAAAGTTGCACGTACATATCCAGCATTTATTGTGAATGGGTATAGATTTCACACTAGACAATATGGGCAGAATAAGTCAACAATGAACAGCGGGGTATGTGTGAAAGGAAGTACATATAATGAAAACGAACGTGATTATTATGGTATTATTGAGGAGATCTTAGAATTGCAATATCTCGGAGATGACAACCATATATTTCTGTTCAAGTGTCATTGGTTTGATCCCAATTCTGTTCGAAATGACACAACATATGGGATTGTCGATATCAGACATAAGTCTAAATTGAATACTTATGATCCATTCATTTTGGCCGCACAAGCCCAGCAGGTCTATTATACAAAGTATCCATCGTCTAGAAATAAAGAAAGAAATGATTGGTGGGCAGTTTGCAAGGTTAAGACAAGGCTTTTCCCGGATTATGAGTTGGATTTGACTGAAACAGTAGAGTTGGATGTGAATGCCGAATTCTTTCAATCAGACTTGGGTGATGATGTAGAGTTGCCTGCTTCTAGTGATGAATCTGTGGAGGCACTGTCTTTATCTAAAGAGAATGAAGTGGAAGAAGTCGATCCAGAACAACCTGAAATACAGTTGGGGGACTCCGAAGAGGAGGAATATATTAGTGATCAAAATGAATCTGATAATGAAGATGTGAATGTTGAATTTGATATATCTCCAACATCTGAAGATGAAATGGAGAATGTTTGATTAATGGTATACAATTTTACCTAAACTTTTAATACTCTGTAACTTTCTTTCTTTCACTATTTGATGAATATGCATGTATTTTATTACCAGTTGAAGATATGGTTCGAGGACGGCGTGGGACTTCTTCAGGTGGGAGGGGAGAGGGTAGCGGGAGGAGATTTACTTCCATTTCTACACCGGTAGTAGGTATGTATACTTTCATGTATAATGCATTGTAGTATTTGTTTAAAATAATTCTTTATGTTTTTGTGGTATCTTATTCTTATTTTCACAGGACCCACGACCTCTGCACCGTTACCACCGACCTCTGCACCGCTACCACCGGTAGTAGGTATGTATACTTTCATGTATAATGTATTGTAGTATTTGTTTAAAATAATTCTTTATGTTTTTGTGCTATCTGATTCTTATCCTTACAGGACCCACGACCTCTGCACCGTTACCACTGACAACAGGTAGATTGACGGCCTCTGCACCGCCATCACACATGGCGAGTGGATCTACACCTCCTCCAGCTGAGTCAGGTATGTTCATTTACATTTCTATATTTTTTTGATAGTTTGTTTTATTTATTTTTGTCCATTTCGTATAGTACGTGCTGATGACGAGACGAGTCATCACGAGGGGGAGGGCAGTTATAATGAGACGATGCGGGCAGTGTGGATAAATGAAGGGTATGTAATGCATTATTTTTATTATCTATTCATCATTGTGGTATTAATATTTTCAATTTCAGGAATAAAATAGAGCCAGCCCAAGCATCACAATTTATTACAAAGTCAATTGAAGCACATTTTCCAGGCCCCATCCGTCGCTTTTCTGATTTTCCGATGGATGTTCGGGATTTATTGTTCACTATGTTCTTGGTATTTATCTTATTTTATCATATTAAGTCATTTTCCTGCTATATTTTAACACACTTATTGTTATGTAACATATAATTTATTTTTTGTTAATATGTAGAGCACCTCATGCACCTCCTGCACCTCGTGCACAGCAGCCTCCGGTAAGTATTTTATTTGATTTATTTTCTATTTGTTAACTCTAAATATCATCTTACAAAATATAAGAATTTAGATTGAGGAGGGGAAAATATCATTTTCTTAACTCTATGAACTTGGGTTTGAGGGTCCAAAATTGAAAAGAGAGGTCCAATCAATCCATCGATTGTTCCAACACGACATGGGGGGTGAAAGTAACCTGTAGAAACTGACGGAGTTCAAATTGGACTCCAAATTTGAGCTCGATGCTCAAATTTACATTTCCTAAATAGAACCAAGTTAATCGAGTGTAAGAGGGTCAAAAATAAAGAAATATATGTCCAATTAATTTGTTAATGACTCCAACACGACCGGGAAGGTGAGAGTGACTTGTAGAAACTGACGGAGTCCAAATTGGACTACCGATTTGAGCAAAACGTTTAAAATTGTCATTCGTCAATTTCACTTAAATGAAAAACATCTTGCTTTTAATTTTCAAGAAAAATTGATTTCTTTATTAAGGATTTGATTTTAATTTTTTTAAATGATATACAGGATCATCCGTCGCGAGATGTTGGACGAGACGACGACCAGGATGACACATATGCGGAGGATTTGTGATTTCATTTTAGTTATTTGCATGTTGTCATTTTATTATGGATGTATGATTAATTTGTGTGTTTGTATGTGATGAATTTGAAGTTCGTGGAGATTGTGATTTGTGTAGTTGATTTATATGTTTTTATGAAATTGTTGTTTATCAGGTTATTTATTTTATTAAATTGTTATTTATCAGGTGATTTATAGTCGATTATATAAATTTATAAAAAAAAAATACTGTAAAATTAGCGACCGAATAGCGACTGTCTTTATTATTTATTTTATTAAAGTATTAAAATTAGCGACAGAATAGCGACCGAATAGCGACTGTCTCTATTATTTATTTTATTAAATTATTATTTATCAGGTGATTTATAGTCGTTTATATAAATTTATTTTAAAAAAATACTACAAAATTAGCGACCGAATAGCGACCGCATAGCGACTGTATATATTAGCGACGGGTCATGCGACCGACTGATATCGGTCGCTATCCGCGACTGCTTCTGCGACCGATAATTATCGGTCGCTAACGGCGACCTATTCTGCGACCGATTTATATCGGTCGCCATTTAGCGACTATTATATAGCGACCGACATGTTCGGTCGCTAATAGGTGTCTGTTTGGTCGCAGTATCTCTTTGCGACCGATCTGCGACCGAATAGCGACCGGGAGGTCGGTCGCTACTCGCGGCTTTTCTTGTAGTGTTCAAAATCTGAACACGCACAGAAACAAGATCGAATGCCAGTGAGGACACGATCCAATACCCACGGATATTACACCAGTGGTGCTACCCTCTTCTCCCCCCCCCCCCCACCCACACTACTGCTAGTCGGAAACCCCCCCTCCCCTCTATAAACCCCATCCCCCCTGCTACCCCTAAAAGAAGTGTATGCCTTGTAAACCAATGGCTTGTAAAGTAATGGCATAATTTATTATATATTCTCATTTGTATTAATGATATTTATGACATTTTTTTCATCCTATCTCATTTATAATAATACATATTATCGCATGATGTGACGAAGTCCTTGAACGCATGCTATGAAGGTTAATTTATAATAAGATTATAATAATGAGATCAAACTTCCAGATGCATGTGTTCTTAACATTCTTTGTCATAAGATCTTTGGGATGGGACATCAAAGAATCCAGATAGACCATTGCACATGATATCCTCTCATATGATGAAAGTGATTGATCTTATAGTCACTGGTGTAGAGACATTAAGATATATGTGCAGATACCCATTAGAAGAATAGGGTTCACTGAGCTGATCCGATTATAAATATCTAGATGGTAATTATATTTAATTGTCAACTAAGAGATTATTCAGTCACCATAGCACAATTTGTCCTTAGACATAAGTCACCGAGGATATCTTGCATGAGAAGTTCTGTATTTTGATTCCTGGCAAAGGGACTTTAGTCATAAGTTCTAGATGCTCACGTATTTGGATAAAACAGAATATATGTAAAGATGATTGAGTGACAATAGTACAGCATTCACTCTTAGACATAGCATGAGAGAGAATACCCTATGAACTGTACTCACTTAAATCCTCGGGTAAGGTAAACAATTCCCTAAAAAGGGAGTTTTCCATTGGAATTTAGAGTACAGAGTTTATCAGGTCATAAGTAAGAAGAGTTTGACAGTATGACTATACTCTTAATTATGACCAGGGTCATTGTGTATTAATGAAATATTATAACTATGTGATAACTATGAACGGAAAGGTCTCAGAGTGATTTTATAGACCACCTTCATCTTCTAGGGTCATAGAGTGTTACTTGGTGCTTACTATGGTCTGAAAGCCCAATAAATGAATAATCATGAGATGATAAATTTATTTTTTAAGTCATGAGATGATTAAATAATTAATTCTATGTTAAATATTAATATGAAAAAGTTAAGAATGAGTTCTTAAGCTTAATGGGCTTAAAATCAGACTACCATTGGGTCTAGAGGGTCACACACATTAGGGTTATGGACGGCGAGAGTATTTGTGCAATTATGGACTTATGAGGGTTTTTATAAAAAATCAAAGAGTTTATATAAATAGTTGCATATGGGGAATTTTAGGCCAAACATCTAGGGTTTCCTTCCTAATATGGCTGCCCCCTCTCTTTCTCTCCACCCCAGAGCATGACGCTCTCTTTCTAGGGAGGCATGCCCCTCTCTCCTCTTCCCTTTGTTCTATCTCCACTGTCATCCATCCTCTCAAGCGTTGAGACTCTGCTAGAAGGAGGTATTCGAGATTGTTCGAGGAGCATTCCGTGGGGAGGACTATGTCTTCCGCCCCCGTGTGGATATCGATAGAGACTGGACACTTGCACAGTTGATTACCACCACGATGGTACTATTCTACTTCGATGTGATCCTTACATCACAGAGGTAAAGATCGGATCTTTCCTATGTAGTTAGTTAACGGGGAAGGTTGTCAAGAAAGATGAGAAGAGCATGGGTAAATGCTTCCATTGTCATAAAGATGGTCATTAGAAGATAAACTGCAAGTTATATCTTGTAGAGAATGCAAAGCTAAAGTTTGGTGAAGCCTCAAGTATATTCATGATAGACATAAACTTGTCATTTATTAGATCAACATCATGGGTATTAGATTCTAGATGTACATCTCATATCTACAATGATTTGCAAGTGTTGACAAGTAGCATGTGTTGAACATGTGTGCAACATGATTACTTTTATGGTTTTGATGATGTTCAACATGATTACTTTTATAGTTTTGATGATGTCGGCCTCTGTAGTCATTAATGAACTATACCTGCATTTGATAATGTTAATATTCATACATTTCAGGTCATTATACTTCCAGTGCAAACGATCAAGATCAAGAGCTTGAACAACACTTCCAGTACACAGATATCAAGGCATATGACAAGACAATATTGGTGGTCATTATACTTCCAGTGAAAATAATCAAGAAGGGCACACAAATCTAGGCAACCAGATACACAGATATCAAGGCATATGACAATGATGAATGCACAAAAATCTAGCATGTTTCAAGCATAGGAATCAAGCTGAAAAGCATCACACATAAGGTCATTGCACACTCCTCATATAGTCAGTGCATGTCTTGCCTTATGGATGGTTCAAGGTCGGTGCAACTTCTTGATAGCATGCTATAAGATAATCCAAGGAATTCAGTGAAATGGCAAAGGTGAACGCTCAATGGTTGCGCCCTCGCACGCGGATCGACCTGCGCGGTCAGGTCGCGGGGGTCAAGGGGGCAGCGCCCCTTGCGGGGGTTTCCGGGGGCGGAGCCCCCGGAACAAAAGTTTGATTATAGGAGTAATATAATCAAATAGAAATCCTCAAGACAGTCAAGGTTGATGCCACAGACATGCACGGGCTGCTAATGGAGTTGAACGACGGAGCTGAAGCGGCTAACGGACCGACCCGGGCTGGACCGGGGTCTGCCCAGCTGGCGGTCGACCGCCAGCACAGGGGCGGTCGACCGCCCCAGCCAGGGAAGGCCAGCTTGAAAGTCTTTCAGTGGCGGTCGACCGCCAGCCAATGGCGGTCGACCGGAAATCCCAGGGGCCATTCGTCTACAGCATTTCACAGTAGCGGTCGACCGCCAGGAGCTGCAGGTCGACCGCTAGCCCCGAGCCTTCAATGTTGACTTTGTTTCCAACTTCGAAAAGGGCCATTCAACATGGATTTGTTTAATCCAAAAGTCACCTAAACACCCATGATTTGTGGATCTGGTCTGAGGCTTGTCTATAGACCATTCAAAGTCTATAAAACCAATACAAGAGGGTTAGAAACCCTAGTTGATGGAGTTGATGAAGTGAATCAAAGAGAGCTCAAGGGAGGCCATTTCGCCGGCACTGTAGCACCTCCATGAACAGTGTTTCGGGCAGGAGTTCTTCATCCTTCCAAGGTGTTTCAATGTGAGATCTGAAGCCAAGCAATCTCCAAGCAAGCAAGAAGCATTCAAGGCTCTCAAAGGTGATCAAAGCTGCATCCATAAACCTCTTCATCAACTCAAGAGGATCAAAGGTCATCAAAGCTACATCCATAAAACCTTTTCATCAACTCAAGAGGATCAAAGGTCATCAAAGCTACATCCATACACCTCTTCATCAACTCAAGATGATTCAAGCTCATATCTCAATCCAGCAACCTCCAAGGAAGAGTAGAAGCAAGCAAGGCTAATAAGGGAGATTAAAGGAGGCTGCAAGGGTGTGTTCAAGGGAGAGGAGTTCGAGTACTATAGCTGTGAACAATACTCCGGGAAGAAGTTCTTCATTAAATCCTCAAGAGATTCAAGCTCCAGCAAACCTCAGACAAGATCTTTTCTCTTAAGCATATTATATATCTTGTTGAGTGTTTTTCATAAGTTGTTCTTATTTCATTTCTTTCAAACACTTGAACTTGAGAATCGTCCCTACCGGTGGTTAGTAGGAAGGCAATCGGAGGCTGTCCGATTTGCAGTGTTGTCATCCCTACCGGTGGTTAGTATGAAGGCAATCGGGAGTTCTCCGATTTGCGGTGTAGCCGTCCCTGCCGGCTTTGTGTGTAGGAAGACAGAAAGAGGATTTTCTCTGTTCTGTGATTTGGGGCGTGTCCCCGGTCAAGCTGTGAGTCAGCAAGGAAGCCTCACCGGGTTTTGGTGAGGGGTGGACGTAGGTTGCGGGGTTGCAACCGAACCACCTTAAAAATCCCTGTGTTGTGAGTTGTTTATCGTGTGTGATTGATCTATATCTTCTAACCCCATTCGCAAGTTCGTGTGCTTCCATACTTGGTTAGATTGTTCACACACATATGCACTTTGAGTGATCAACATAGCACATACACACACGCACGGTTGTTGCAAGCTATTGCATGCTCTAGTGTTATGCTTTATGATCCCTGCACTACAAGGCTTATTTCTTTCAAGTTCACAAATGTGCTTAAAGAAGTGTGGACGTTTCATAGCTTGTAATCCAAGTCTTTTCATTTGAGCCACTCTACTTAATTCCGTTGTGCATTGTGCCTAAGTGATTCATTCACTTTATAAGAGTGGTTTAAGCTTCCGCTAGCTAAGAGTTTTAAATAGGCCAAAGCTTGTGAAAGGATCTATTCAACCCCCCCTTCTAGATCCGTTTGCACCTCGCGGGACCCGACAGCATGTGCTTGAATAAAGGCTAGGTTAACCTACGGCTGGGAAATGGCACAAAAGTTGTTGTAGTTACTGTAGAGACGACGATTAAGAGTGTTCCTTCCATTATTAACAACATTACTTTCATTTCTGCATTGAACACTTATAGTTTTAATGTTAGTTTTGGAAACAAAGGTTGTGAATTATTCTTAGATGGCAAATTGTTTGATAATGGAAGCTTTTTTAATGACTTATTTATTCTTAATACTGCTACTCATGAGTTTTGATGTGGATGCACCTCTTAAGAGAAAGAGGAATGATGCTAATTAATCATATCTCTGATATTGTAGGTTTGGACATATTAGTGAGGAAAGATAAATAAGCTGCATAAGAATGGATATCTTGATCTATTTGATTGTGAATCGTTTGTAACTTGTGAATCATGTCTCATAGGTAAGATGATCAATTATCCTTTTAGTGAAAATGGAAAAAGAGTCAAGAAGTTACTTGAACTCGTGCATATTGATGTTTATGTACTTATGTGCTCAAGCCAAAAATGGGTTCTCCTACTTCATAGCATTCACTGATAATTTCTCTAAGTTTAGATATGTGTACTTCATGAAGTATAAGTTTGAAGTATTTGAGAAATTTAAAGAGTTTGGGAATGAAGTGGACAAACAAACTAGAAAGAGTATTAAAACTCTTCGATCGGGTTAGGGAGGGGAGTACTTGAGTACTAAGTTTACACAACATTTAAAGGATAATGGTATATTAGCCCATTAGATACCTCCTTACACACCTCGGTTGAATGACGTGGTGGAAAGGAATAATCGTACCTTGTTAGATATGGTACGGTTCATGATGAGTTTTGTTGAGTTACCTTTGTCACTCTGGGACTATGCCTTGGAGATTGTCGTTTACTTGTTGAACAAGATTCCGTCCAAATCACTGGCTACCACTCCATATGAGATATGGAAAGAAAAGAAGCATGTCCTTAAGCATGCTAAGGTTAAGTTTGGGGTTGCCCCTCCCATGTAAAAAGACACAATCCGGACAAACTTGAGTAAAAGACTGAGAGGTACAGATTTGTAGGATACTCTAAGGAAACTTATGGATATTACTTCTATCAACTTAGTGATCAAACGGTGTTTGTAGTTAAGAGTGCCGCATTCCTGGAGGACGAATACATCCTTGGCGGGAATAGTGAGAGCAAGGTAGATCTAGAAGAGGTTCTAGAACCACAAAGTATTGAGTCATCTTAAGAACTTGTTCGAGTAGACACACAAACTATTCGTATGTCGGTCTGAGTACCTAGAGAACCAGAGAGATATGTGGGGCATATATCTGTTAGGGATGATAAGATACGATATAATAAGGATGATGATCCGAAGACCTACGAGGAGACAATAAGTGTTATTGACTCCGGAAAATGGTAACAGACTATAAAATTTGAGATGGATTTCATGTACTTCAACCAAGTTTGAAATTTGATAGATCCACCCGGGGGTATTGCACCCATCAGATGCAAGTGGATTTTCAAGAAAATTTTTTAGAGTAGATGGAAAAGGTGATACCTATAAGTTAAGGTTGGTGGCGAAAGGGTATTGTCAAAAGTAAGGTGTTAACTATGACAAAACCTTCTCTCTAGTTGTCATGATCAAATCCATTAAGATTTTACTTGTCATTGTTCCATACCACGACTATGAGATTTAGTAGATGAATATGAAAATGACAACGGTAATCTGGATGAAAAAGTGTACATGTTACAATCAGAAGGTTTCACCTCCATTGAACACTCAAATAAGATATAAAATTTAGAAGTTCATATATGGACTTAAGCAAGCTTCTCATAGTTAAAATATAATATTTGACGAGGCGATAAAATCTTATGATTTTATGAAGAATAAAGATGAGCCTTGTGTGTACAAGAAGGTTATTGGTGTTGACACCCGTTTTATACCCAATAAGTCGGGTCATCTCCTTATTTATTCAATATGATGCTCCGAGTTGTTCACTCTTCATTGAATTCCATTTAATCAGTTGAAGCCTGTTTTCTGGGTCTCAATTCCTGGATTAGACCTGGTTCCTGGTGGCACTTCGTTCAAAAGCTTGGCAATCCCTCCATTCTATTTTCTTGAAAATCAATGATAATAACGGTCTGGACTAGGCGCGTCATTTCATAATAACGCATGAAGCCTAGGCCGTTAATCTTTGAAGAGTCCCAAGACTTAGGGCCTCGTTGTCCTTTGATAATAACGGTCTACTCCCTAGCCGTTGTTTCCTTATGACGCCCTATGCCCTGGCCGTTACTTACTTGCAGAGTCCTATTGTTTAGATCTTCTTCCCGTCGATCTTATCCTTTGGATAGGGTTGAAAATGACGGTAATTCCTTGGAGCGTTATTTCCAAGTGGCGGTCTATCGTGCAACCGTTACTTCCTTCAGAGAGTCCTGACAGTTCAGGCCTTTTCTCTGCTACTCCGTGGACGAGATAGGGTTTTGGATTGGCATTATCTCCTTCAATTCTAATCCTCAGGACCTCTCGTTTGTTTCTTTGGACTCTTGTTGATATTATCCTCAAGGATTTGCTAAGGATTATCCTCCTTTCTTGGCTGATTTATCTTCAACTCGACCTGAGAGTTTGAGGGAGTCTATAAATAGAACCCTTGATTTCATGACCCAAGAGAGGAAGATTTGATTCACGACGAAGTGCTGCCAAATTCAGGAGCCATCTACATCCAGGAGGAGCTGCTTCCCACGTCCATCTTCCAAGTCAAGGGAGTAATTTTGGGTCTTAGCTTGTCAAGATCATCATTATTGCATGCTCAAGTTTCCCTTGGTTTTATCAATCAAAAGCATTGTCCCTCCTCTTCCTCCACGTTTTTCACTGTTGCTAAGCATACACATATCCTCCTAAACTTAAAAAACGCCCAGAGGGGTTAAAAAACCAACAACTCCCCGGTAATCCCCTCTCCTTTTGATGTTCTTAAGCTTTTTAAGGATTGATGCTATACTTATGTTGAGGGCTAATTGAGGTTGTGTTGTTTTGCTTTCTACATCCTTGGCAGGTTTTACAGGATCACTAGCACGAGGCCCAAGCCTTCTAGCCGGCTGGAAGGGTTGGAGTTCAAAGAATTCACATCTTTTCACTGCAGGTTATCTGACGGTCAGGTGCAGGAGCGTTATTTCTTTCTGGCGGTCTATCGCACGACCGTTACTTCCAAGCGACGCACAGGGTTTGGACCGTTATTTGCAAGTTGATCTGCAGGCTTTCCTTGGTTTTCTCTCCCGTGGGCGGGTGTTTCATCCACCTACTTCCAAGGTATATTCGAGTCTTTGACTCGTGTTTACTTTGGTGGCGATCACGACTTTCCTTAGTGTTGGGCACTAGCTGTCTTTTTCATCAAATCTCTTTATTCCCCTTGATTGTTCCACCCCTAGCGGTGTGTTTTTATTTATCTTTGCTCCACGCCCCGGCGTGTGTTTTTGTTTTTCCCTTAGCGTAATTTGATTGAGATAGCATGCCCATGCTAGAGTTAGATTTGATTGCCTAGGTTCATGTTCACATGTGCATAGGTTGAGCTGATCTTTGGTAGTTTATTTATCATCTCGCCATATCATTTTTCAAAACCCTCACAACAACAAAAAAAGAAAGAAGATAAGAAGAGATAGGTAAACAAACAATCAACAGATAATTTTTTGGCGATCACGGTGGGACTACTAGTGCCAATCGTGCTTCTGATTCCTGTTTAAACCTGCCATCATCTGTTTGTTCAGTTGTCTTTTGATCCCTTCGTTTTCACCCCTCTTTCTGGTTTTCTGAATCATATGACGGCCCTGTCTCGGCGCGTTACAGTGTTCTGACGCGGGGACATCAGGCCGTCGCTTGTCTCTGTGGTGTGAGCTTTCACGGGTTTTCCTGTTACTTCAGTTTGTTTTTTGGTTCCCTGGCTCATACGACGGTCTGGAACCCCTGCGTTACATTATTTATGGCGGTCTGGTCTCTGACCGTTATTTGGCTCTGACGCAGGGGCCTTCGTCCGTCACTCTCCTGGCAGGTACGCATCCGAGGTGCAGTTATTTCCGCAGTTTTTGGCTGTGATTTATTGCTTGGGTGCTGCTTGATTTCTGCCATAATTCCATTCATATCTTCATATCATTATGTGCACCGTTGTTTGCTAGATTCTAGGCTAGACTTTGCATGCACTCCGGTGCACATAGGGTCATCCATCTTTTCATATATTAGACTGCATTTTCCTACCTTGTTGTGAGGACCTCTCGTCTCCATATTCCTTGGGGCCGACTAGGAAATCACAGCAGGGACCTCCATAAGTCCCCGCGAGCCGTGGATTCCCACACGGACGCCGGGCCGGTTGTACCTTTCCCCCCTTGTGTCTAGGGTTGCATAAGTGAAGGAGTGGTCACACTTAAAGTCAAGCCAAGTCCATATCCACCTCCTATTAGGAACCCATTTGGAGAGAGCACATATCAATCAATTCACTAAAGTTCCAAAGGAGAAACCATAAAGAAACTTTGTTTGCATCATCTTAAGCAACTTGGTTGGCTTTTGAGTGTCTTCATTCCCTATCACTTGTATCTTGTTTGAATCACCTAGGTGCGGTTGCTCATTGTGTGTTTGTTGTGTTTGTTGTTTTGCATTTATCAAGGTTGTCCGTTGCATGTGGAGTTGTTTTCGTTCGTCCGAATCATCTCCTCGAGTCGCTTCCTCCTTCACATTCTATTCCAATCCCCTCTTCGAATCTACCATGGCATCCTGCAATCCTCCTCGCTCCCAAGAGGATTCCCTTCCTCAAGGGCTCCTTGAGAACCCCCCGAGGGTTATTTCTTTCTCCGCTGGAGAGGGGACCGCCCCTCTCTCATCCTCCACTCCCATAGAAGGTGGTCAGGTCATCCCTTCTTTATCCGCTCCTTCCGCGGGCTCTGTCCTCCATATGATGGCCCAGTTGGATCCGACCCAACTCCAGGTCCTCTATCAGGCCATGCAAGGGTCCAATCCTCCTCCCTCCGCTACCGTCCAGGGGCACTCTAATTCTTCCATTATTGGGCCGTCTGTTCAGCCCACCCCGATTGAGCTCACCCCGGTCCAGCCCCGGACCATCACCTTTGCTGGCATGGAGATGGGTCAATCCTCCAATCCGACCCATCAATCTTTTGATAAGGGGAAATCGCCTATCCCCTCTCTTCCGATGGATTATCACCCCTCTGCTCTGGCGGCTCCACAGGTCCTCGTGGGCCCATCCGATTTCTTGCCCCAACAGCACGGGGTGGCCCAATTTCACTCCAATCGGGTCTATCTCAGGCCCAGTATCCTTCTTACGGCCCCCCTAATTCCACTAGTTATCCTTCTGCTCCTTCCTATGGGCTCCCGCCCTCGGCAACCGCCATTCCTCCTGCTCACCAGATACAATCAACTCCCTTCACTGCCCCTGCTCCCTCTCGAGAGCAGGATTTGCTTAATAAGTGGGCCACCATGCAGCAACAACTTGATTTTCTTCAGAAGAAGGTGGGCCCACAATCCTTGGCTGATATTCCCGTCCCAAGCTTCCAGAACATCCGTTTCCCTCCGCAGTCTGAGCTCCCCAACTACCGTAAGTATGATGGGAACATCAATCCCTTCATCCATGTGAGGGATTTTCTGTATGAATCGGCGCAGTTCCAATATGATGATCGCCTTATGGCGTACCTATTCCGCCGATCATTGGATGGCGTTGCTCTGGAATGGTTTTATTCTCTGCCCCTAGAAGAGGCCGAGAGCTTCAAAGTGGTCAAGGACAAGTTTATTCAGCGGTTTCAAGATCGGGTCGGCCCGGAATATTCATTCACAGATCTGGTGGCCGAGAAAATGAAGCCGGATGAGGAATTCGCAACTTATGCAGATAGATGGAGGCAGATGGCCGCCAGGGTGCCCGGCCATATTCCAGAGGAAGAAAAAGTTAAACTGCTAATTTCAAATGCTTCGCCCACCTTCAAAAACATCCTGGCAATGAACGATATAGCCAATATGCATCAACTGTATAGCCGGGCGCGATTTATACAAACTCAGTTTAAGGACTCCCCTATCCATTCTCTTTTCGAAAACCAAAAGCCCAAGTACCATAAGAAACCACAGGGGCCGGTTACCGAAGGAGTCCAGACAAATGAGCAAGTACAAGCTGTTGCTTTTCCCTACCAAGCCGCACCATTCCGCTACAACCAAAGCCCCCGCAATCCGCAAAACTCCGCTCCGCAACACTTTCAAAACACTCCACAAAACCCTCCGCCTACCTTCACCATCCCGCAAAACACCTTCACCGCACCACAACAACCACCACCATCACCGCAATACCATAACGTCCCTCCACCCGGCGGCTACAACAATAATAATCCCAACAGCAAGCGCCCGGCTCCCAGAAGAGCCCAGTATCCTCCATTGCCAGAGACACTTACAGACATATTCTCAGCGCTCATGGCAGTAAATGCAATTCAACTTCCTCCAGAAAGGACTGTTTGGAACCCAGCTGTTGATCAAACTAAGTATTGCATGTTCCACCGGCAGCCGGGTCACACTATAGAAGGATGCTTTCACTTCCGAGATCTCGTGTACGACTTACACGAAGGACAGAGAATAGACTGGGCCGAGATGCATAGGGCCATTATGGAAATCAAAGAGAAGAGAAGGCAGCCGCAGGGGCAGCAAGTGCAGCAGCATCCAGCACCGCAGCCGCAGCAGCCGCCACAACAGCAGCCACCGCAGCAAGCACAAGATCTGGGCATCCATCAGAATCCGATGCCAAACCATCAACCCGCTCCTCCGCAACAGCCGCCAGCACCGGCACAAGTTAATGTAGTCCAACCACCGGCCTCCAACGCCGGGTGGTCATTTGATGATGATGGCGCCGCACCACAGGTCATGGCCTTCCACCACAAACCTTCCTTCATCCTCCCTACACAACCAACACCCTCTCCGCTCATCCCACCATTCACACCCGCTCCACCAAGTCCGCTCACCATCCCGTCGTATCCTTCGCCAACCCCCATCACCGTCATCACACCACCATCCAATCCCGCACCTATCCTTACCCATCTATTCACCCTGCCTTCACCAGCATCCACGTCCATCACCACCCTACCACCCACCAATCCTTCACCTATCATCCGCGCATCCCCCATTAACTTCACCAACCCTCCGCTTTACCAAACTGCCTCCCCCACGCCACCTATTCCACTCATTCGCCCCGCAGGGCCCATCATACTATCCCCCGATGCCGCGGCAAATTGTGCTCTAAGGAGCGGGAAGATGTTCCATCGGAACTACGCCACTACTAGCAATCCCCAGTCTTCCCAACCGGTGGCCGAGCAAGAGGAAGCTGAACCGTTACCGGGGACTCAATATGATTTACTGCATCATCTAGATCGGGTACCCGCCAAGATATCTGTGCTGGAGTTAATCAAGAGGTCCACTCTCCATCAAGATGCACTGAGGGATTTTTTGCAGAAGGTCATGGTTAGTGAAGACATGGCAGTCGACAGTCTACCAACGGCACTAGCAACTATCTCTAAAGGGCCGGCAATCACATTCTCTGAGACCGAGCTTGCACCTCCGGGGGCTCGGCAAATGCCGCTCTGCATAACAATTACTTTGAACAAAGTCGACGTTGAAGCAGCACTGGTCGACACTGGGGCCTCAATTAATGTCTGCCCCCTCAGCACTCTCCGAGCCTGCAATATATCTGAGGAGTTACTACGGCCTACCCCCACCACTATAGCAGCATACGACAACTCAAGGCGGGCATGTCACGGGGTAGTCACTATTCAGGCTGAGCTCGGGCCTCTTTCCATGGCTGTAGAATTCTATGTACTTGATATCGACCCTATGTTCAAGGCTATCTTGGGTCGTCCCTGGATCGACACACTTGGCGCCGTGCCCTCTACCGCGCACCAATGCATTAAATTCCCTTTTCAAGGGAGGGTCGTCAAAGTTCAAAGTTTATCCACGGTACAGTCAGTGAAGGCCATCTCTGAACAGATTCTTCCTACTCTCTGGCCAAGCAGCCGGCCCGTGCTATCAGTGCTAGACCTAAACTTTCCTTGGGCGTACACCACTCCTAAGCCCGTCACTACCCCGGTCAATATCAAGGCAAAGCCGCAGATTCGAGATTCAAAGGGGTGGAACATTATATTGAAACTGGGCTATCAACCGGGGAGAGGCCTCGGTGCACAGCTGCAAGGGATGACCAAGCCCATACCAAAAGGAAGAAAAATGGGCAGACGAGGTCTCGGTTACAAGGAGACAGCATTATCAATGATGGGTGACTCTGGGCCGCTTACCTGGGATTACCGTCAGCATTTTGTCAGAGGGCCCCCACAGCCGGGCACGTTAGCTGCGAAGCCAGTCCAGTCAGAAACCGACACGGTTTGTCCAGTCACCAGTCCACCCCCGTTGCCAAGGGGGCTAAATGACGATGTGATCGACTACAGCTGGGCCCTCCAGGGGCTGTTTTGTGAAAGAGGCAGCCAGAAGCCACAGAAGGTTCAGCTTATGCAGTGGAGGCCGAAGAAGCGGCCTGGTGATGATTCAAAGAAAGAAGGGAGCTCGCTGATTGCTCTTTCTCTATCTCCCTCTCATTTTCAGAGCATGATCCAGCTGAAGGGGTTTGTACCCCGTCCTCCTCCGATTATGATTAATCCATCTTTCAGTGATCCATTCCAGATTCCAATCAATCCTCCTGCTTATGGGCCTCGCTGCCCCATTAATCTGCCTGCTTTCCCCATCCCTCCGTTTTTTAACTCTCAAATCCACGAGATGTGGGGTTCCTCCTCTTGTGATCTTTTCTTCGATTGCATCTTTCCTGAGCTGTTCCCTATGCAGCTCCCGCCTCCTCCGTCGTGCTGCGTGGTCTCCACTGATCTTCAAAAAAAAACGTCAAATTTGAAACGGAGATTTCAGTGGAAGATTATGCTATCCTGTCTCCATCCTCCTCGTCCCAGGGGCACGAGTCCCCTGCTCCTTCCCTTCCATTAAGCTTCCTCTCTCCTAGGTCAGAGTTAGGGTCTAGCGAGTCTAAAGAAGTAGAGTCAGTTAGGTCTAAAGAAGTAGGGTCTTGTTCTAGGTCGTTCAACCCTTCCCCTCCTGCGCCGCGCTCGCTTGCGCATCCTTCCCGATCTATTCCTGATAGGTTCTTGCAAGATCTAGCTCAGCGGTGTCATGCTCTTTTGAAGTGCCCAGAATTCGTCGCCACGGCGATTGCGATTGAAGATGAAGAGGAAATAGAAGGGGTGTGGAGCGATGACGGATTAGGCGTCTATGAAGTGCTGGATGATAAAGATCCAATTGATGAAGACAGCGATGTAGAGGACACTGCCGACTTATATGCAAAGGGAGTGAAGAGATTCGACCAGCCGTCGACGGCAGTGGATGAACCTACGAAGGAAATCGACTTGGGAACGGAAGAAGATCCAAGGCCCATCAATATTTCAGCTAATCTCCCTCCACAGGTAGAAGAGGATCTAATTAAGGTACTGAGGGAGTATAGAGATTCTTTCGCCTGGTCTTATGAGGACATGCCAGGTCTTGACCCCTCCTTAGTGGAACACCGACTCGTGCTTAAACCAGGGGCAACACCTGTTAAACAAAGGTCGAGAAGATTTCACCCCCACATGGCCTTGCGGATTAAGGAAGAGGTCGACAAACTTTACAAGGCCAAGTTCGTCAGAGTAGTTTTATACCCTCAGTGGGTGGCAAACATAGTCCCTGTTCTCAAGAAGGATGGGAAAGTGCGCATATGCATTGATTTCAGGGACCTTAACAAAGCATGTCCTAAAGATGATTTCCCGCTGCCTCATATAGACGTCCTTGTTGATAACACTGCCGGGTACGAAGCTCTATCGTTCATGGATGGGTACTCAGGCTATAATCAGATCCGTCTCGCTCCTGAAGATCAAGAGAAAACTTCCTTCACCACGCCCTGGGGCACATACTGCTATGTAGTTATGCCTTTTGGATTAAAGAACGCAGGCGCCACCTATCAAAGGGCGATGATGGCTATCTTCCACGACATGATGCACATCTATATGGAAGCTTACGTGGATGACATTCTGGTGAAGTCAAGATCAAAGGAAGAACACCCCTCTATTTTGGCTAAGGTGCTGCAGAGAGCCAGGGAGTACAAGCTAAAGATGAATCCGAAGAAATGCGTATTCAGAGTCTCCTCGGGGAAGCTGCTAGGTTTCATAGTGAGCAAACGGGGGATCCAGATTGATCCTAACAAAGCACAGGCCGTCATGGATATGCCTCCGCCAAAGAACATTACGGAACTTCGAGGACTGATTGGTAGATTGCAATTCATTAGAAGATTCATATCCCAGCATTCTCAAAGATGCCGTCCGTTTTATGAATTGCTCAAGGCGGGGGTCAAGTTCGAATAGAATCAAGGTTGTCAAAAGGCCTATGAGGACCTCAAGGGATATCTATCCAATCCCCCGGTTTTGCAACCTCCTGTCCCTGGGAAACCCTTGATCCTTTATATCTCGGTTATTGAGGACTCCCTTGGGGCGGTTGTAGACACGCCATTCTTGACGTCTCATGAGAAAGTCTCATATTACTATACGACGCCCCGCGATGGCCTACGCATTTCGAATCGCTCGAGTGCTTCCTTTTTCTGAGTCTTCTTCCGCCTTTTTCGGCATCCGGAATCATCTCGTCACGGCATTTGGACGGCATCAACACCAGTCAGACGCATCAAGAGGTTCCGGGACCAAGAAGGGTGTCTGCCGGGCGCCCGCCGACGCCTGATTTAAAGACCCGGGTGGGTCTTAATGGGGGCGTCCAGACCCCTGGACGCCCCCATCTTTTTAATTTATTTTAATATTTTCTCAGGGCCCTAAAAATAAATAAAATATATATATATTAATGGAGGCGTCCAGGCCCCTGGACGCCTCCATTAAAATAAAAATAAAATATGATTAAAATGCCACTTGGCATTAAAAACAAAAAAAATCAATATATATTATTGGAGGCGTCTAGGCCCCTGGGCGCCTCCATAAAAACAAATTATAAAAAAATCAAAAATTCAGCCCTGGCATAAAAGACAAATAATAATAAAAATAATATATATTTGGAGGCGTTCAGGACCCTGGACGCCTCCATAAATTCCCTCACGGGCGCCGCCCACCGAACGACGGTTTGTCGTGTGTGAAAAAAGCCAAATTTAGAGACGTCCGGTCAGCTGGACGCGCCCATTTCTGAATCACGAGGCGCCGCTCACAAAACCACGCGTTGTGCCGAACCGCGTGCGACCGTCGTCGGTTTTCGGTGGACCTACTTGAGGCGTCCGGGACCCTGGACGCCCCCACAAAAGTATTCCAAAAAAATCAATAAAAATAGAATAAAATATTATTTCGGCCCTGATGGAGGTGTCCAGGGTCCTGGACGCCTCCACCTTCCGGAGCTCTATAAATAGAGGCCCACCCCCTCAGTTCTAGGGGAGCTAAGTAGTGATCCGATAGGCTGCCGGAGCCCAGAGGCTACGGAGTCATTTTTCTAACCCGTGGGGTCTTTTGTAGGTGGAGGTTCTGCCGGCTTCTCGGGTGCCCACGCTCGCGAGAGGAAGGTCGTCTTCATCCACCGCGCTTCTACGTCGTCCCCACGCTGCCGGAGCTCCGCCGAATTTCACCACCGGCACATCCAATAAGTCAACTCTTTCCTTTTCTTCGTAGTTCTTTGCATTCATCATCTCGCATCCATCATCTCATTTTCCTCCTACTCGAGTCCGAGAGGGGTTTAAAAGATAACACCAACCAGGTGTGTGTCTTCCCGTTATTTCATCATTTTTATTGCAAGGATATGAATACTACACATTCATCTTTCTAAGCCACTTGTCATTTGTTTGTCGTTGTTTTGCAAGGGTAGCCGAGGAAAGCCCTCTCCGTCGGCCGGCCGGAAGGAGAGGAAGAAGCAACCCGCCATCTCCCGCTCTTGAGGTAGGCGCGATCACTTTCTTATTTTGGGGTCTTTCGGCCCCTGGCGATCACATCTTTTCATCGAGGCCGCGGCGAGTCACTTCCCCAATGGCCGTTTAAATTTCTGTTCTCATATTCTCTTTATATCCTGTTATATTTCGTTTATATCATCGAGGCCGCGGCGAGTCACTTCCCCAATGACCGTTTAAATTTCTGTTCTCATATTCTCTTTATATCCTGTTATATTCTGCTCATATCATCGAGGCCGCGGCGAGTCACTTCCCCAATGGCCGTTTAAATTTCCGTTCTTACATTCTCTCTATATTCTATTATATTCTGCTCATATCATCGAGGCCGCGGCGAGTCACTTCCCCAATGGCCGTTTAAATTTCCGTTCTTATACTCTCTCTATATTCTGTTATATTCTGCTCATATTCTCGAGGCCGCGGCGAGTCACTTCCCCAATGGCCGTTTAAATCTCTGTTCTTATATTCTCTTTTATATTCTGCTCATATTCTCGAGGCCGCGGCGAGTCACTTCCCCAATGGCCGTTTCAATTTTTGTTATTTAATTTCTGCACCATTCCCGTCCCCCCGAGGTCGCGGCGAGTCACTTCCCGCTATGGCCGTTTGAACCCCATATCTTGCTATATTATACTTGTCCCGCTCGCCCCGCCGGAGCAATCTCCCGTGGTGGCCCCTTCTCTCTCTTCTCTCATCTCTGTGTTGCAGCAAACAGCAAAACAAACAAAAAGAAGAGCCCGCGCGCTCTCCGCATCCTCTTCCCCGCACCATCGAACTCCGAACCGCGTGACGCCGCTCACAGATTGGCGATCACGGTGGGACCTCTACTGCTTCCTCCCGGCTATCCTTGCAAGTTCGGCACCACCCGTGCCTCTCCACCTTGGCGCCCACGCGCGCCCCCGTTGTGCTCACGGCAGCACCGTCAGTTCTGATTGGTTCTTTGTTTATTACATGTTTGTTATTTCTGTTGTTTTCCCACTCCATATATCTGTCAGCATTCCATTGCATACATCTATTCCTCTTTTCTATCCTTTTTTTCATTTTTTTTGAGGATCACCCTTTCCCGGTGAAGGAAGGACTCTCCGTTTGGGAATTCCTCTCAACGGACTAGAATCTCCTACACTGGGACCTCCGTAAGTCCCCGACATCGAAGAATTTCCTCTTCGTTCACTAGGCTGGTTGTACCATTGAAGTTCCCCGGAGTTAGTCATTTCATTCGTCGTGAGACGAGAGACCCTAGCTGACACGGCGGTGAAACAAAAACAAACTAGGGTCCCCCATTTTGTGTGAACTTCGGATCTCGCTAAAAATACAAAAAAATCATCAAAATCAAAACAAAAAAAAAGGCGTAAAGGCATCCACTTGTTTGATAATCTCTGCTACCTACTTGCTAGTGTATGTTTTTGCGTTCTGGGAGAACTGTGAGCATGTCTCACGAGTCTTCTGAGGAGAACCACCCCAGCCGTGATTTGACAGCTGACCCGCGAGTCTATGCTATGGACTCGGGTCCTTCTCATGACCCCTCGCATGAGGTGCATGTTATTGCCGGGGACACGTCCCCGCCACAGGATATCACTTCCTTACTAGGCGTCCTCGCCAACACGGAGCTTACCTCTGAACAGCTCCGGGCCTTCCAGGCCATTCTAAAGGGGAAATCTGTTTCCCCCACGCCCCAGGAGTCAACTCCGGCTATCGCACCTCTCCACGAGTCCGTGCAGGCCATTCCATCTCCTTCATTGGCGCAAGCCATCCAGTCTCCCTCGCTTCAAGGACAAGCGAGCCAACAACCTCCCTCATTCCAATTCCCGTCACAATCTCAAACTCCCGGTGTTCCTCACACACCGTTTCAGCCAGGGCCAACTGTCGGTGGTCCGACAGTTCCCTCGCATTCCGGGTTTCCCCCTCAAGTCTCCGGGAGACAGTTTCTCCCCCAATGGCAAGTGCCACCTTCACCCCCAGAGGAGCTCGCCCAATCGCTCCTCAACAGGTTCAACCGCATGGACGAGCAGTTTCAAAATCTGAGAAGGATGGTGGACGTGAAAGCCACCCCGGAGGTTGCTTTGCCAATCCTCCCCGTCATTCATCTTCCTCCCTCTGAAATGCCCACGTACCGCAGATACAATGGTACCGGCAACCCCTTCATTCATCTCAAGGATTTCATGTATGAGTCCTCTTACTGGCAAAACGATCAGAGGTCCCTGGCATACCTCTTTCGGAGATCGTTGGATGGTCCTGCGCTTGAGTGGTTCTATTCTCTGGAGCCCCGCGAGGTCGAGAATTTTGAAATAGTGCAGAGAAGGTTCTTGCAGAAATATAGGGATAGGGTCGGTCCCTCACTCTCCATTACCGACCTAGTGGCCGAAAAGATGAAACCCGACGAGGATTTTGTCCGATATGCTGATAGATGGAGGTCTCTGGCGGAAAGAATAA